>CAJNDV010014113.1:50557-70208 GCA_905221635.1 Symbiodinium sp. CCMP2456
GTGGTTGTGGTTGTGGTTGTGGTTGTGGTTGTGGTTGTTGTTGTGGTTGTGGTTGTTGTTGTTGTTGTTGTTGTTGTTGTTGTTGTTGTTTTGGTTCTTGTTACTGTTCTTGTTCTTGTTCTTGTTCTTGTTCTTGTTCTTGTTATTGTTCTTGTTCTTGTTGTTTGTGGTGGTTGTGGTGGTTGTGGTGGTGGTGGTGGTGTTGTGGTAGTTGTTGGTTGATCGTGCTTGTTGTGTTTTTTGTTGTTGGTGCTGCTGCTGCTGTGGTCGTGGTTGTGGTTGTGTTTGTGGTTACTGTAGTTGCTGTCGTGGTTGTCGTTGTCGTTGTTGTTGGTGGTGGCGGTGGTGGCGGCAGCGGCGGTGGTGGTGACGCTGGTGTTGTTGGTGTTGTTGTTGTTGGTGCTGTTGCTGTTGCTGTTGCTGTTGCTGTTGCTGTTGGTGTTGGTGTTGGTGTTGGTGTTGGTGTTGGTGTTGGTGGCGGTGGTGGCGGTATTATTGTTGTTGGTGTTGGTACTATTGTTTTTTGGTTGTTTGCTTGTGTGTGTGTGTTTCTTTGTTTGTTTGGTTTGGTGGTTTGGTTGTTGGTTGTTGTTGGTATTTTGTTGCTGCTGCTGTTGTTGTTGTTGTTGTTGCTGAAAATGGGGTGCGGCGCTGTTGATGCTATTGCTATTGCTGCCATGCTGCTGTTGCTGTTGTTGTGGTTGTGGCTATTTTTGTAGTTGTGGTTGTTGTAGGTTTTGTGTTTTGAGAGTTGTGGTCTGTTGTTGTCAGTTGCTGTCTGTTCTTCCCGGCTCAATGGGGCTGTCAGATATAAAGGACTGCTGTCAAACAAATCCGACAGCCAGGGAGAACCAGCGAGAATCTGCGAAAGTCAGTACCCGCCCGCCAGATGGCAGGATGTGAGAAGAGGACAGATTCGAGGACAGATAGCCGGACGCAAGAAGAGATCGAAACAGTTTCTCAAGAACAGTTTCTCCACGCGCGAATAGCAGCCAGTGGAGGTCTCAGGCCTCCGAGTGCACCGAAAACATATTCTCGGCGCACCGATAGCCGACAATGGAGGTCTCAGATACCCGATACTGAAGCGTGCATTTTCTTCTATTTCCGGTGAGTCCTTCAGTACAGAAAATGCGCATCCCAGTATAGAAACATACACAAGGCAAATTCCACACTGAAACGGGCGGTTTCTTCATCTCCGGCGAGTCGCTCAATATAGAAATGCGCGGTCAAGAAGAGAGTCATCATAAAACGCAAGTTCTATGCTGAGACGCATTTATGATTTTCTGCACAGATATCTCGAGCGGCGTTGGGGGGCTTAAGGTTCATGGATGTTGTTTTGGGGTTGAGGGTTTGCGGCTTAGGGTTCAGGCTGTTCGAAGCTCCCAACCGAAGTGCAAGCTGTTTTCCGCCCTACTTGGGGACAGGCTGGGGACGTCGTTGTCGTTGCTGTTGTGGTGGTGGTGATGTTTTGCTTTTGTTGTGCATTGTTGTTGTTGGTGTTGCTATACTGGGTTAACTCGTAGTTGTTATTATTATTGTTGTTGATGGTGGTGGTGTAGGTGTTGTGTGTTTTGTAGTAAGCCCCACTTGCGGCCACCACGGGAAGCCCAAGTCTCAGGTCCGCCTGGGAGCCCAGGAGGCTGATGAGGCCGAGATGAGCCAGCTGCTCTCCGAAGAGGAGTGCTCGGGCTTAGGATCAAAGGGTTCATCCGTGAAGGAAGTTGCTGAAGACGACTCCAGCAGAGTTCAGGGAGCCGAGAAGGACGGCTGAGTGCCTGGATTGATTCAAGACATTTTGTTGCACCCTGTCCGCCGGATGATGATGTTGATGATGATGGATGGGAAGGATGGAGATGATGTCGTTGATGCTGATGTTGATGATCGGACCCGGCATTTGCGCAACCTGAGAATTTGGCCTGGCCGGCAAGATCTGTAGTTCGCAAAAGTGGTCAGCTTACCTGTGCGAATGAGGGTTTCGGTTTAAGCTTCGGACTGGATGCGAACGCCTCGATGGCGCGCATCGTTATGTAGTGTGGCACGGGTTAGCCGTTAGCAATTGCAAAGTACGTCCTCGCTGTTTGAGAGCTGAAGGTGCAGCAGCCTGACAGTACTGTACTGTACCAATTCCATGAGATTGTTTGTATCTTCGAATCAAACGCTGCAGCCAATCGTGAAGTTTGGAAAGCTTAGGGGCATCTTCAGGAGGAGCTGCTGATCATCCAGCGCCTGCACAAGGTGCTTCGCCCGTTCCTCCTCAGGAGGACGAAGGAACAGGTCCTCACGGAGCCTCAAGCTTTGATTTGTCATGTCTTGTTTTGAATCCGAGGGTCGGGGCCGCCTTGGAGCGTTGGCTATGGAAAGACCCCGAAGGCTTCAACCTTCCTCGCTGCGTTTCCGCGCAAAGGACCTTCCACCCAAGACAGAGGCAGTGATATGGGTTCCACTGTCGTCTTGGCAGAAGGCGGGGCAACGCGACACTTTGAGTTGTAGGGTCAGCACTTTCTGGCACGGGGGGGCGCATTTTCCGTGAAACGACCGACTTACGTACTTACTGTACGTCTCTAGCCGCTGTTGCTGGGAGCTACATCGAATTTTTCTGTTGAAGAGTTGATGATACTTTGTACTCTTTGTGCCAAGGTGTTGTATCGGAAGGGCCTCCGCACAATCCAGCGTGTGGCAGGCTGCGTGACAGATAGGACGGCAGAGTCATGCTGAGACATGCTGAAACTGATTGCCTCTGTGATACTGTAGAAGGCGTCCATGTGTTTGTTTGTATCTTTGTCTGCATTAGTTTGCGCGATGCCTTGTGTGGATAGTTGGGGCAAAGACCCCAGCTGGCCCCCCCAAAACGTCACTTCAATCGGCAGGCCCGGCAAAATTGAGTTCGGGCGGCGTGTCCGCCAATGCCATGTCGGGAATGGCCTTGCGAAAGGCTGTAAATCATCCTTACCACTACCTGAGCCGCTTGGCTGACAGAATTGGAGGCTGAAGTCTGGTGGAGGGAGTCCATGAGTTCGTTCAGCGTCCATGAGACCATGGGACATCTGAAGCGACTGCATCGTACATTGAGAGGCTTGCCCGAGTCTCGAGGCATCTTGTGCTCAAGGAAAGAAGACAGTCTTGTTAAAGAAATAATAATAATAGTAATAATCATAATAATAATAACAATAATAACACTAATAATGATAATAATAATAACAATAACAATAATAAGAATAAAATAATAATCAAAGCATGGACTGTCAGGAGGTGCCAGGGCCAGGGCCTCGCGCTACGTAGCGTTGCGAGCCTTCAAAAAGCCTTTGCCACCATCCTCCACAAGGGTTTAGGGTTTAGGGTTTAGGGTTATAGTTCTCTAAATTAGGGTCCCTTTTTAGGTCCCCAGCTCCACAAGGGTATAGTTCTCTAAATTAGGGTCCCTTTTTAGGTCCCCAGTATATGGTACGGCACCCTTGTAAAAAGACCCTAAAGGGGACCCTAATTTAGAGAACTACCCACAAGGCAAGAAGGCTGCGTCTGGGCGGCCCGTCGAGGAGATTCCAATCCTTCTCTCCCGATAAACCACAGGCACATTCGTCGAATTCCTGGAAAAGTAGAACTCCTGCAGAGGAGCTGATTCGGGCTTCGGGCAAGCTTGAGTTCTTGGACCGGTTCCTACCGAGGACTTGGGGGACCAAAACCACACGTCATTCAAGCCTGCATATTGATTCGCAGCCGAGTTTCAGCGGACGGGCAGACAGGCTGACGTGCTTCACTAGCTTCCCAGAGCTCAGTCAGAGCTGGCAAAGCTCCCTGAGGCTGGTGAAGCTGGGTCACAAGATTCTTATCTTTGCACAGATGCGGACCTCCTTGGACTTCCTTCAGAGGCTGTTGGAGCACCAGGGCTTCTCGGCTCAGGCTGCTTCCCCTTTTCATTTCTGAATGAGTAGAAGCTAAGTCCTCATGCAGCTCGGAAGTTTGAAAGCAGGGAACCGCAATTAGCAAATCTCACACATGAGTCCACCCGAAATGTGGGTCCCAAGAGGGTCCAGGAAGATGCGTTCAATTCACATGAGTCCGTGCCGTAAGCAGTCATGTGCTCCCACAAGATCTCCGTGGTAGAAATGAGGCCTTAACTTCTCGCGCATCGACGGGTCCGCGCCCTCGACGAGGCGTGCGGAGGCGGTTAGCGATTTCAGGCGCAATGCCTCGATCAGTGTTATGCTGCTTACAACGAAAGCTGGTGGCTTGGGCCTGAGCCTAAGCTGCAAGTGGTTGCAGTATTTGACGCCCAATTATCGGTAGTCGCTGGAGATCTGCCAGCAATTGGCCGCAACAGCTTCATCTGTGTGGCTACGACTATGCTGCCATACATAGCATGTCCGGAGCAAGGCTGTGACGGGTTACCCTGATGCATGGCCCTTTCGAACTTCACTCTCGTTGCGAGGAAACCGCCCGCTCTGCGAAACACTACTAGCCAGAAGATGCAACCGAGCCTCTGAGCGCTGAACGGAATCTATGCCTGAACGACCTGAGTCAGTTCAAGCTGAAAGCTCCACTTCCAGCCTAGCCGAGGAATTTGCAAGCTGCGGACACTGTCATCCTTTTCGACAGTGACTGGAATCCGCAGTCCGAGCCTAGTCGTCACAGCCCTCTCCAGTCTTCAGGCTTTGAGTCCGTGGCTCTGCAAGTTGATTCGGTTGTAATAGGCCGGCCTGTAGCTATCGGTCGCAAAGCTACGTTCCCGCTGTTGGTTGCCTCCTACTTCTCTTGACGCGAGACCCAGGGCCCAGGAATTACAGCCGTCTTGCATGCTAGGACCTTCAAGCCTGCGATCGTGCTCATCGGATTGGCCAGACGCGGCCTGTGCTCGTGCCATGGCCGCAAAGCGTCCAAGAGCGGTTTGGGCCCGAGCCGGCGCTTACGCAGTGGGAGCACTTGTGATGCCATGATGGAACATGACGGATGATTTCATGGAGGCTTGTGAAGCTCATTTGCTTCAGTTTTGGGGTACGCTAGGAAACTAGGTCATGAAGCGAGGAGCGTGAAGCCGCTGCAGGCTGTGCGCCTCATGACGCCCACAGCCATGGACCGGGGTCTCTTGGAGCGAAGCACCAGGAAGCTGCAGATGGAGAAGAAGGTCTGCAGTGCAGTTAGGGAGAGATGACAGGGTCTGGGGGCTGTCTTTTCCAGCGATGCCCATGCATGAGAAACTTGGTTTGGGAATCCACCCAAGCTCGAAACACGCAGGGGAGATGCTACTGGCAGGGACGCGATGAAACCGATATTGAAAGTTTCACTTCAACGGGCGTTGCGACATGGTAATTCAAAGGCGCCCCTTCAGTAAGTTACGGCACCGGAAGTTAACGAACCTCAGCTGCTCCAGATCATCCGGGCCGGACACTTCTCTGACTCCTCGGCCGAGATGTCCAAGTCGTTGCTGATGCAGTTGGTGAAGGAGGCTGTCGTGCTTACTTGATGTGGGGATACTGTTTGGGATGGATGCTGGCCGAGTCTAAAGCTGCCGTTTGCATGTCCGGCTGTTCCGTGCTATGTCAAGCATAAAGCAACAGAGTGATACATCCGCTCCGCGTCACGACACCTTGACTGAAGAGCATTCCTTCCAGGAGCTAACTGTTCCTGGATGTTAGTGGCCAGCGCGGACATGCGGGGACAGTCTCCCGAATTTCCCCCGTACGGCCTGATGAGCACAACTGGCAGGCACGTCAGACGAACAAGGCTGAAAGCGGCCACCGCGCCAGCAGCTTGGCGGAGATGAATCGACTGATGGCCCGGTCGGACGAGGACCCATGCGGGCGAAAACCTCAGAAGACTAGGGAGCATGCTTCGAGCTTCGGGTCAAGCTTTATCCGCTTTGCGCTGCCTTGTTCGCCCATGTCTTCGAGCAAAGCCCCGTGCCATACGTGCAGTCAAACATGCGACTCGCTTGCAAGCCTGAGCAGAAGCGCACCCACCACACGGACAGGAGATGGAAACATTCACTCAGCTCGATCGTGGCTTATTGGGTGAGGCGAACGATGCCAGCACCACAGAGGAGCCAGAATGCTGTAGCAGCACAAGTAAAGCCTGTATTTATCACGTCCCAGTGGTGTATCTGAATCGGTGCCGATGATACGCCTGATTCGCTCATGTTGGCCATCCGGTAGTGGTCCAGCTTCGGTTGTGTCAGACGTTTTTTGGAGCGGCTCAACTTCTCCGAGTGGCTGCTCTTGCTTATCGGCGTAGCGGCGCGTCCGAAGCAGTGCATACAAGTGCTCAGCCGGACAGGGTATGAAAGATTGTTGTCGTGGCTTCTGAGTAAATTGGCTCCTGCTTCCTGAGTGTCAGGAGATCTTGGAGAAGGCTGGACGCCTCGTTCGGATCGACGAAGTCACAAGTCGGGAATAGGCATTTTCCATGCAGAACTTGACACCATCAACTGCGCCTAGCAAACGGTAAACTCAGGTAGCTCTTCTGCTTCGTATGCGCATGGAATCGAATCTACTTTGGCCCAGAGCTTTTGCCTGTCTCTTTCTTAGGTTTCCGCAAAAGCGGGCCGCAAGCACCGCCTCTCTGTCCGGGCCGTTGTGGCCACTTGGACACGAAGTCCGGCACAGTTGTACTTCGGGACTTAATAGGTGCGCATACTCAGCTGGTGGTGAGCTACAAAGCTTCAGAGACACTGGGTCGGCCTGAGACGAAGTAGTGGACAGACCGGGACTCGTGACTGTCCTGCAAGGACAGCCTTGACACCGCCATCAGAAGCGCCAAGCGGCGGCGGCTCTCAAAGCAGCGACCATGACTGCTTGGCTCAGGGAGTGGGAAAGAATCTGAGGATTCACTTTTTGGAGCCGTCCCTCGGTTCTCAGCAGCCCGGGGAGGGGCGACAGCGCGAAGCTCTTCAAAAGCAGCTTCGCTTGCCAAAGGCAGTCTGCACGATCAACTGGCACTTAAGATTTGAATTGGTCCCGTTCACATTTTGGCTAGTTCTGCTGATGGCTTGAATGGGGCAACAGCCACTGCTAAGCTGGCTCCGACTTTTCCTCGTAGCATCATTTCACCCATGGCATTAACCTTAGCGTTGCCAGTGCCTGGATCGGGACCAAACTGGACAACGGCGCATATGAATATTCTGTGAGACTCTGCCTGCCGCCGCAGTCTTCGCATTGATTCCCTTTTCAGCACCCCCCCCCCCCCCCCCCTCCTCCCCCCCCAAGATTTTGAAGGCGCAGAGTCTGGACAGAAAAGATTGCCTGCCGTGTCCCCACTCAGCCTTGGGAGTGCTGACGTCTCCATGACTAGTAATTCGTGACTCAGATGCTCGTGCTCTTGGATTTTCAGGTTGCCCACCTAATTGTGCTAGTGATGATGCCAGTTAAGGTTTTAGTGTCACCAGGGCGAAATATTCCATCACGTGACTATCTGAGCTTAGCTGGATCCGAGATCAGTTGAGACTCTTCGCACCAGGAATATTGGAGTTGGCCTGCTTTTGAATCGACGCCCTCATTCAACGAGTCAGGTCCTGAATGTTTCCAACAATCACTCTATGAACACTCATGGCGATATTCGGGGCCGTCTCAAAGGCTACCCGCAAGCAGGTGGGAGGGACGGGTGGAGGGAAGTGACTGGTGATCTTATCACTTCTTCACATATTCCTCGACGACACTTGTATGTGCGGCTTCAAGCAGGTTATGAGTGTTCTTTGCGAAACAGCACCCGAGCTGTTAGAGTCAGAGCCTGTGTCACGGGGCCATGGGTCCTGTAACCATCAACCCCGAATCCTGCAATCCCAGTCATTCAGCCGTGACACTGTAATTGTTTAGGGTTGGACGTCTCAAGAAGATCGACCTGGCCTCGGCCAGCCGTGCCGTTCCAGCGACCCGAGGCATCCGGAAAAGAGGCTGCGTCCGGTGCTGGGCTGCGACTGCAAGTGGCATTCGCCAGAGCATGTTCAGACTGGAAGGTGGACTTCAGCCAGAACGACATGAGCGACCGAGCGCTGTGGATGCTGTTGGATTGCCTAACTCAGTTTGAGGCTGGCTGTGGAGCGGCGGTTCCAGTGTATTTCTTGGCTCCGGAATGTACTTGGCAGGTGCAGGCCAGCTACCTCAAGCTCAACAACAACAGGACAACAAGAAGCCTCTGCACCTTTCACTGTCGAACCTGGGTGTGGTGCGAGCGTGGCGTTGCAATTCAGGATTTCAGGGGCCGGAATGTTGGCGCTTTGTGCTTCCGCCGCGCTTGCATTGTAGTAGTTGCCCGGCTGAAACCACCGAGTCTTCGAAGTATCAGTTGCAGATGAGGGCCAAGCCTGTCGCGACAGGTGAGTTCATTCGGAACAACAAGCGCGGCTTGCTTGGGATGCATAGTCATAGTCCTTGTCATGAAGACCCACTGATTCATGTCATCATGCCGCACATCGTTCCTTACACTGCAGTCTGCCGGAGAGTTGGAGAGTGTTTGAGCGCGAGAATCGCCACATAACTGCGACGCCGCAAACCAAGGCGCAGGCCAGATCTATGAGCTGCACTTGTCGCAGAATCAGGCGACTCCTAAGGAAGCTACAAGGAAGCTAACATTCTAAAACGCTTGACGTGTCCTGCAATTAAGGAAAGGCTCCCGCCCGGAGAGTTCAGGAAACACTCAGACTGTCATGACTATGATTGATTTTTGCTTCAGAAGTGCCAAGGACATTTCTACACGAAACCCAGGTAATCACCGGCTTGCAACACGGCCGCTGGGGTAAATGCATCGAGCTGCAGAACAAGCCAACCGTACCGGCCTCCTGTCCCATCAGATCGATGATGCATCAGCCTTGGAGTTGTTCCGGACGCTGAAGGAGCTGAAGCACAGGTGCCTGCACTGAACGCCAGGTCAGTGAGCGGCCAGTCACAGCCTGTAAGGCCGTAAGGCTGTTGATGAAGTGCAGCTTTCCCGTATAGCCCGCGCATATGAGCGAGTGCTTCCAGCAGTCTGCGAAGTCGCGAGTGTTGGTTTTTGATACGCGACTCCTACCTGTAACATTCGGAATGACTTAGCCGTGATTCGAATGATGAGTTTGCAGGGTGCCATATTGATTATTGTAGGCTGCCAGCCAGTGGTGCTATACTGATGGGATGCACGGGGCTTGGCTGGCCAATCAGGCTGTTGCGCAGCTGCGGCACAGCTCCACAACAAGTACCAGATGATCATTACTCAATACTCCCCTGCAGATGCTTCACACGAGAAACCTTCTACGAAGAGCAATAGCGTGCTGATTCTGACGGTCTGAGAGCAGATACACAAGATCAGACCTGCACCTACAGGTACCCACCGAAGAGGGAGATTCACGGCTATGAAGGCAAGGTGTCCTGCAATCAGGCTGTTGCCCCTTCCGCGTTCCCTTCATGTCTGGTCGCGCTGCATTTAGCCACAAAAATGCTCATGTCCAAAGCCCGGGCAAATGCATTTCAATGCTGTCTGGCAGGCCTGCACCTTGTTCCACTTTGGCTGCGGCTGAGTCGAAACAAGGCACCTATCTGTCAGCCGAGCTTAGCTGCCTTAGGCGTTGCAGGTTTTGATGCCCTGCAAGCCAACCTCGGCTGCAGATTGCTTCAGAGTGCATCATGTCGCTCTGCATCTTTATCGAGCCATGGCTGGTCGAATAATCAACATGTCAGCACCAGCTGGCGGCTAATGATCTAGCAGACTAAGGACGCACCACAGGGCGGGTGCAGTACGTGTGAGACTTGACTTGATCGCAGATTCGCGACCCCGCAGCTCTGCTTGAGACACTGACGGCGCAGCTCCCAGCACGGCATTCACCATGTCAGGGCTTGTCCTCCCTAAGCCGTCGGAGATGCGTATACTTGGTAGCAGCAGCCGGACATTAAACAAACGTCCGGAATCCCAAACATCAGTCTCAAGAGCAACGGCCGTGATGAGGGTGTTGAGCATCAGCTGCAAGATGAGTGGTCAGAGTTAAGACGAAGACGATAGTCGCGGCAGTCGAGCTCAGAAGATAAGTTTTCCCGCAGGAAGCTCTGCAGGTGGCCGAAGCCATGAACAAGACATGGCAACATTGGTCGAACTCGCCACCCCAAGCAGTTTTTAGAAGAAAGAAGCTGTCATGGCCGAGGCCGAGGAGATCACGTTCTGCCCTGCGTTGCGCAGGGACGGATGTGGCCCGGGGTACTGTTCCTGGCCACGCGCCCGGTGGGGGATGGGCTTGTCGGCCTTATAGTTGCTTGGTTCTGGAGGATGTGGCAGTTCGGATCTGGAGGATGTTGGGCTCCTGGAGCGCAGATGTTGCCTAACATGGCTATTAAGTATCTGAAATTGTCATGGAGAAGCCTCACGTGGGAATGTTAGCCCCGTCCTCCCCCCCACTACTAGAGCTGCGGACGGAAAGCATGTCTGCCGTGCGTCCAGGGAGGATACCCCGCTGGTTCACCTGCCCTTTTTCTCAGAGCAGGCGACGTTCTTCTGCAGCCATGAGAAAGGTAGTATTGGCAGGCATGAGGAATAAAGTAGCGCGGCGGGTGCATGGCTATTCTGGACTGGTTGAAGGTGTCGCTTGCGCGCTGGTCTCGTGAGTAGAACCATCTCGCACCTGGGAGGACGTAGGACGACATAGAAACTCCACCGTAAAGCAGGCTGTAATCATCGCCGGAAGTCGAAGATGATTGAACATTGTCTCCTTGTGCTTGGGCCTTGTACTGGTTTCACGTGTCGGAGGTCGCGGAAGAGGAAATGGAACACGATGCTGCCTACCCCGCGGAAGAGGCCGGGTAGGAGTCAAAGTTGCAAAGTTGCGATTCGAAGGGCTTTCCCAGGCAGGCATCCTGTTGTTTGATAGCCGTGGCCACTCGCCTTTCGGGCATACCTTCCCCGTGTCACCTTTCCAGGCATACGATCGCGATGGCGATGCTCGACGGGCTGGCATGTTGAACCCTTGAACCGTCGGGCTGCATGGAATGCTGCAGCCCTGGGTAGGGGAGCTTCTCAGTTTGAGGCTTGTGGTTCAGGCTAAGACACACGGCCTTGACCATCAAGATGCGGTAAGGTCAACTCGTGTTCGACGCACAGGCGTCGTCGATGCCAGTAAACAGCCGCACCCTTCACGACTAGATGTGTTCGTAGCAAGGGTTTAGGGTTAACGGCTTAGGGAGGGTTTAGTTTAGGGTTTAGGGCTTAGGGCTTCTAGGGTTTATGCTTGCCCTGGCCTGACCTTTCGCTACCTGAGCAGCCAGGTGAGCACAGGGACCGCCCCCGTCGCCGGGGAGGGCGAAACCGAAACCGCTGGAAAGGCAACTTGTATGAAAGAAGGTTTCCATCAGGGAATGTTTGTCATCAGGGACGTTATGCTGAAGGCACATGCATAACCGTCGTCCTCCGCATACTTACATACTTGTGGTGGTGACTCTGGTCAATTCTGCCGTGGTGTGACATGTGTAAATCCTCGAAGTGTCCTCGCAGATGTGAGGCGATCTGTACTCTTCCAGCTTCGCACCACATGGCAGCGTAGCATGACGTGCATCTAAGTGCACCGTGTGATGTTGGCTTCTCAGGCACGGGAGAGGCCGCCGAGGCTCGCGGGGTCCTGGGAGCCTGGGAGTGTGAGCCTCCTGTGCTCGCAGGACTGAGACGCGCTGCCTTTCGGTGGGGCGGCCGGTTCAGGAGAAGATCCGCTCTGTGCTTGCCTTGGCTTTGACAGAAGTATAGAAGGTCGGCTGTAACAGCCCGAGTTCAACAGGCGGTGTACATCAGGATGGCCGTGCATGAAAATGCTCGGCGAAGCGAATTCCATGGGACCTTCGTGGTGCGACGTGCAGGGTCATGGACACTCAGACTCAATATCATCTGAGCAAGCCTGAACTCATGATCTACTGAGGTAAAGTTGGGTTGAAGCTGCTCTTCGAATTCAAGGAATTGGGAACCCGCGCAATGCTGTTTGGGGCCCGTGCTCCTCAAGAAGCTGGAAGGGCCAGACGGAAGAACGAGGTGAGGGTTTAGTGCACTTGTCATTGGCTGCTTTGTCAGTGGGCTAGACTGGAAGTGTGCTACAGTATGCCGCAGTGCACACCGGCTTCTTCAATTGTTTGCGCTACCAGAGGTTCTCTGCTGCATGTACGGCAGACAGTTGCTTTCAGGCAAAGCAAAAAAACCTGATGCTGGTCAGCAGAAAGCAGAAGGGACCTCATTGCGGCGACCACATGTGCCGTTCGACTTGCTTGTGGCCGCGACATTGCGTGCAGGTGTTAGACCAGCATGCCACGAGTACACATGCTGGTTGCGGGTGAGGTCCTAGGTGCTTTCTGTTCTGCAAGCGTTCCAGTTTCCTGGTTTGAGCAAGTGACCCAACAAAGCACAATTACCTGTACTTGCAAGTATCATGCCTCTAGTCTGGCCATCACTTTTCTCGGGTATTCGGCACCAGCTGTCTATGGCCCAGAAAGTGTGACAGACAATCATTGCTTTACCATCACTCTTCGCCGTAAGACAGTCCATGGACATCAGAGGGAAGTTGCGGCAAACCACGAAGCTCGATTGATGTAGCAAACGCCATCAAGGCAGCTCTGGTTGGCCAGGGGTCTTGAGTGCCGATGTGCCGTCTTCGGAAGTGTAAGACACTGCAATTAGAAGCCAAAGAAGTGGTCGGCGGGTTGCGGTAAGCGCCGCAGGTCAAAAGGTGGACCACGACCCCATAGGCTCGTCCCAGAAGCAGTGTCTGTAATTCTTGGACTCGTCAGAAAGGCTTGATCAGAGCAGGCTGCCCGGCGTTTGACTATGTTGTACAAACCCTGGACTCAAAGAGGTCATGGCACAGCGGGCCAAGATGCTCCCGTGCCCTTTGCACCGACACATCACGCAGATCGCTTCGAAGAACCATGTTGTTGCAGTGCTTGTCACGACGGCCCACCTCCCGGTAAACGATAAACTTAGCATCCATGCGGTGTGCAAAGTGCAAAGCGGCCGGCCTGCGTCCAAAGTGCTGGCGCATCCTCCCACAAGGCATGCAGCACAGGGTTACTGAGCTCATGGACAAATGATAAATAGTAAATCAGTAAATAGTTATTCACCGGACTCTCATCTGATTAGGCCAGAGCTGCAGGCACCTGCAGTTCCCATCAGGATGCAAGAGGATGTGCTGCCCTGAAACATGGCCTCCGCTTTCGCTAGAGTTTTTCCGACTGTGACTGTGGAAAGCTTTGTTTGGCCGTTGCTGCCGCTTCACGCCAGGACAGCTGTGCCCGATGTCACCCACAGCGCCCTTGCATCCAATATACCGTAATTTGTAATTGCTGCATTTCTTGTGTTCCGGGGATTCCGCAGTATTACTGTTTCTTGCTGGCTTTCTTGCCCACCCCGAGTCCTTATGCTTCGAAGCGAAAGGAGGAGCGAAAGGGATTTCAGGATGTGTTGTAGAGCTTTTGCACATCAAAACCCGGCAGATTTCCAAACTGCTGAGTACATCGAGCACAGCGCCATTCCTGTCGCACATTCTGTTTAGCATGCTTCTCGAGGACACACACACACATACACTGGTTCATGCAACTAGCACGCAGCATGCATCGAGATTGGTTGGGATTTTTCGTGCTGTGGCCGCTGGAGCAATGCCTAAGAGCATGTTGGCGAGTTTTCGGCCACATAAGAGCCCCCCAAGCAGTGGCCTTCAAGGCATGTGGTCAAGGAAGGTTTCACGAATGTGTTGCATGTTGCTACTAGCTGCTACTATGTGGCCTCCTTGGCTGACGACTTCCCAGGACGGTGAGTCCCACGGAAGCATTAACGATTCATTTTAAGTCTCAAGTTCGTGTGTCCATAGAAGCCCGGGCCACTGGGCGATTGAAAACCTGGCTGACTTTCCTCGTGAAGGAGCCCTACAGAGAACTCGCAGCACTGATTTCCAGAATTGCATTGGTGCACGGGAAAGTCGGCGGACACTCAGCCGGGATTGAAACTCCCAGAGTCGAGATGCGAGCCCCCCGCCCAGGCTCTCCAGTTCAGGGCCGAAGCTGGACTGGGGCTGTGAGCTGCGGGCTCACATTTTGACCGACCAATTTAAAGTGAGGTCAGTTCGGGCCGAGCGCGGAGACATGGAAACAATGCTGGAAGGAGATTTGGTGATGCCGCAGCCTGAAACACTATGCTGTACGAGTTGTTGCTAGTGCTGCCTTCGTGGGTTCGTCGAGTGCTTGGTGCAACCTTTCAGCACGAATGTCGAAGCCTTTGAGCATGCTCGCGCCCAGAGCACAAACTCGTTCAGGGAATTCTTTGTTGCCTCGAGCCTGGTTGAACTGCAGCCAGTACTTGGTGGCACGATCCCCTGTTTCGCCTCCTGCCTTCGGCTACGACGCAACTGCAGCCCGAGTGGATTCTTCTCAAGTTGTGCGGTCTCGCTCTCCTTTGTGAGAACTCGTGCCCAAGGCCTGGGCGGAGCGACTTTTCGAGTCTTTTTCAGGAGTGTGTTCCCATAAAGCCGTAGGACGGGATCTGTATATATTGGAACGAGTACACGGGCATCCGCTTGGAAGATGTTTTCCCATATTGTTGGCAGTGCCAGTGGAAATGCTGTCGCGTTGGCACGGTAGCAGTTCTGCTTAGTTCGAGCCTAACCTGACTCAATGCTGGGAGAGTATGTGCAGTGGAAACATCTTCACGACGACCCTGCTGGAGACGCAGTGTCGGCGGACACTACTCGCACAAACGGGAGAGAGCGGTCAGTTCATTCATCTGCAGTAGAATTGGGAAGACAGAATACCACCAAGGCCTCAGCCCAGCATGTAAACCCCAAGAGGTAAAGAATAAGGTTTCGATGGCTTCCTATCACAGATGCCCGGGTGTCTCAGCCCAGCTCTAGCAAGTATACGGGGTCACTCACCCCTGCGGACCTTGGATTCGAGTACCGATGCCTCCTGTATGATTTAGGGCAGTACCTGGAAGCAACGCGTGGCTCCCCAAAAAAACGAAAAACCCTTTCCCTGAAGCCTTGAAACTGGGATGCAGACCTGGGCCTCGAAGGCTCCCTGCATTCGAGAGTCTCGGGTGAACCCAGGTCGGTGACCGCAAACCGTGTTGCGCGCAATAGACCGGCTAACCCTGGCGGAAGCCCAAACTGGCCCTGATAAAGGAGCGCTTGGCAAAACCCAGCCGTCAGTTAACAGCATGCGCTGTGTGTGTTTTGTCCTTTGAGACGGTTCTGTATTTCATCCTTAGGCAGATTGGGAAAAGGAACCGTTCATGATAAAAAGACGGGCCCCGAATTTCTGTCCATGAACTCTTCCAATATTGAAGGGGAATGTATACTGCGGCTCCCCACTCTCTCCCTGCATGGCGGGTTCGACCTTGCAATATCTTGCAATGCAGGAGGCAAACACGCCCTTTGGGTTATGCCGTGGCATCGGAGCCGTGCACTCCCGGGTTCCGTCTGTGAGCCAAGAGCAGGAATACGTAGGCCTCGTTACAGTTTAGTGACAGTTTTAGGGTTCCAGGCCGCCAGTTGACGGGCAGCTGACTGCAGCGTCAGGCCGAGGCTCTCGTAACCAACACCATTGACGCCGTGGAAGAGGGAACCTGAGCTTCAACTAACTGAAAAGGCTGCAAAATTTCTCCAGTCTTTGGCACTCTTACTGCTTAGGGGTTGTTCTTCATCGCAGGCTGTGTTTGGACCATGACCGAAAGCAGACGACTCCTCCTCAAACCGGCTCGTGGCCACTGACATCGGCAGAAGGCTCCGATCAAGGATGAGTAGGGTCATGGCATGTGCCCGGCCACGCTGCTCGAGCTGCTGGAAGAGAAACGGCAGGCCAGTTCGAAGAAGTCTTCTCCAGCTGCTGGGCGCAGTAAGTGCAGGAATTTCGCAACGGCTCAAGCGACTGCAGCTGCGTGATAGAGTGGCGACGACTTCTGTGGATCGCAGAAATATGGCAGCAGTATTTTGAACAAGGGCCGAAGATTACGATCCAGGTTTTTCAGGAGCTTGACCGGGGGGTTTTGGAGGCATGTGCCATGATCTTGGGATTTGCAGCTGTGGTTGGTGAAGCATTTAGAAGCTCAACTTCTCGACGGAAAGTTTCTGTTCAAGTTTTCTGCAGATCAACGGAAGCGTCAGAGCCGACTTGCCTGAACAGGGCGCCTCGTGTACATAAGTCAGCAGTTCGTAGCAGAAACCGCATCCGGACTGCACCACATGCATTTTCGCGATGAGATTATTTGTCCTTGTCAACATCGTGGATTCGGACCTTTACCTGCTGTGCCTCAACAGAAACTCATACCGATGTGCCTTCTGGTTCCATACCAATGCATGCAGGATGTGAGCTTGTGGCATGGTTGGAAAGGTCTGATCCCTTGATAGTACTTCACGACTCATCGAAGCGGTTGCGAGGCTTGCAAGCGTGAGGGCTCAACTTTGTGTCAGGAGTCTCTAATTCCGAAGTAATCATGTATTCCTGCCGATTAGCGGCCAGTGTATTGACAGGCTTGTGTCTCCATATGGCAAATGCACAAAGCATTGTAACGTAACATAGCTTATATATTGCTAGGTGTTGTTGTGCACATGCCCACGCAGTCGAAGTTCCAGCTTTGCATTCCTAAAGGTTCTAAGAAGCTCTAAAGATAGCCCCGTAGACCTTGCAGAAGTTCAAGAGTCTGTCTGTTGCAGAACACCAAGACCTCGTTTGTGGGAGCACAAAACAGGAGCGGGACTCAGAATGCCACTGCACCAACAGGATATCTAGTGCTGAGAAGACAAAGCTAAACCCAAAGATACATGTCGCACGCTGCTTGACTCACATGGTAGATCGAGCAAGCAGCTCGATGGTAGCTTGGCCTCAGGTGCGGGGAGTGTGGCTGTGGGCTTCATAGAGTCAACCAATGCAAGTGGTGTCGAAGTGGTAGTGGCCGAGACCTGCTGGCAAGCCTTGTCTCAATGGCGGTTAGAGACTGAGATGACCGACCTTCGGCTGCATCCACTACCGACAGCACGGTACTGCATTCTTGCAAAGTTTCGTTTCGGAAAAAAGTTGCTTCAATCATCAATTGCAACCAGGAAGATGCAATGCAAGACAGGCACTACCAGACTAGCTGGCTCTTTATGCATACCTGCCATACAAAGAGAACTTGCTGCTTGCCTGCCGCCCAAGCTGTCTTTCTCTCGGCTGCCTCTGATCGACTCTGCCAAGACCCTGATCCGCTGAGTCCATAGTACACACTCTAGCAAAACTTCGGCCGCATGGACAGTACAAGAGAGGCACTGACTGAAGCAGATCGGGGATCGGGGCTTGACAGCGTACGCACCGCGGAAGCTTGCCCTTGCCAGTCTAAAGATGACAAAGATCCGTTTGAGTTTCTGGTCGGGCAGGAGAAAAGGCCCGAGCTTCTATCAATCAGCGGATTCCTTCTGTTGATGGCAATGGTCCCCAGATGCGTCTTGCGCAGAGTCCTCTTTAGCCTCCCCCGGTTGTCAGGAAGATCGGCAGAAATCAATCACACAGACATCAGAACTCTTGCCGAAACACGGTTCAGAGACTTGAGACATATCATGATGTGAGCAGTGCCGGAACAACATTCCAGAATACCCGCGGAACAGCCCAGCTGCAATGGCAGGCAGGGAGATGACTAGATTGACTAACATCTAGTGACTAGATGTGAGCTCGGCTTTGCCCATCCGCAGGTGCACAAGGTTGCAGGTTTTTGAATTGCTAAACTCGTGGTACTCCATGGCTCTTGGCCTGCCTCGATCTAGCTTTGGTCTCGTGGTCCATGCTTTGCAGCTGAAAGGCCCACAGAGCGTGGAGGCCATCCGAAAGCAGATCTTTCAAGAGCCACCCCGGCAAGGCTTACAGCCAGACTACCCGAAGACAATCGTGTGATGGCTTCTTTGAAGAGAGGTGTGCCGCTGAAAACTTGCCCTAGACCGTTTGACAGGCGAGGTGTGTCTCCCGCTCGTGAGCCTTGCCACCTCAAAGGGAGAATCATAGTGGGGTGGTGGTGGTGCAGCTGCTGATGTGGTGCCGGTGCTGATGATCATGAGCATTGCTGTCGCTTCTGCAGCTAGTTTTGAAGCTTCTCTTGAGCTACGGAGTACTACTGTAAGGAGTCGTATCGCGACTCCGGACGAGCATTGTCATTGTACTTGAGGCAGCACGACATACTCACAATGGTCATACTGTAGCAGCTTTCTGGCCCTCATATGCCCTCATGGGCGGGTCGCCAGGATCGATGATCACCTCCAACGCACCAAGACTCGCGAGAAGGCATCGCATTCAGTGCAGGATGCTGAATTTAGTAGAAGACTTGCTCTTCACCTCCGCTTTGATTGCACAGCCTGCAGCAGCTCACACATAGTAGATTGCTGACAAGCTTTGTGATCCCTTTTCGCAGCCACCATAAATCGCCCAGTATGAGACCACCACTCTCATTCAGCTACAACAACACAACAAGTCTAACAACGCATTTACGCAAGCTGCCACAGATCTGGAGAAACTGCTCGAACAACTACACATGCAAGTGTCTTTGCAAGCGCATTTTTGGCCGGTGACCTCTCCTTGCGTTTGTACTGTCCCACGTTACCGTTCCGAAAGCCCGGCTGGCATCCTTAATTGGGTGATGGTATGGATGGCGGCGCTCCCGCTGGCCTAGCATCCAGAGGTTCACAAGGCCATGCCTTTGTTTGCGTGACTGGAACAATCTGCAGCATTTTATCCCGGCTTTGTTAAGCTAAGGCAACGGGTTAAATTTCCGGATTGGTACCAGAAGGTTTCTCGTTTGGAAATGTGGCGGCTAGAGGTCCTTAATTAATGCGGAAAGCTGAGGGGGGGTTATTTGTTGGAGATGACCCGGAAGCCAGGAAGCCATGGGGGCCGATTTCGTGGGGAAATTCCACGGGATGAGTATTTGGTAGGGTCTAACAGCAGCAACAGCAACCACAACAACAAGAAGAGCAGCAGCAGCAAACAGCAACAGCAGCAGCAACAGCAGCATCAGCAGTATCAGCAGTAGCAACCACAACTACTTCAAGGAACAGACAACAACAGCAGCCCTGTCCGAGTACAGTACCGGAGCTGTGCGAAGGTGACTTGGTTTCCTGTAGCTTGATGTTTCGACAGTGACAGTACCAGTACTGGTTCTCCTTCCACTGGAATCGGCAGTAGTACTAGTACTAGTACTGCTCGTACTCCTAGTACAGTACTATGCTACTACTTCTGCTACTACTGCTACTACTACTACTACTACTACTACTACTAATACGTTGACGTGCCAAGTGGGTGACAAAACTACTAATACCACCACCGCCACCACCACCACCACCACCGCCACCACCACCACCACCACCATTACGACTACTACCACCACTGCTACTACTACTTCTACTGCCACCAATACTACTACTACTACTACTACTACTACTACTACTGCTACTACTACTACTACTACTTCTTCTTCTACTTCTACTGCTTCTACCACTACCACTACCACTACCAGTACTACTACTACTACTACTACTACTACTACTACTACTCCTGCTGCTGCTACTACTACTACCACTACTACTCCTGCTGCTGCTACTACTTCTACTACTACTACTCCTGCTACTACTACTACTACTACTACTGCTACTACTACTACTACTACTACTACTACTACTACTTCTACTACTACTACTACTACTACTACGACTTCTATTACTACT
>CAJNDV010014113.1:76364-89399 GCA_905221635.1 Symbiodinium sp. CCMP2456
TCTCCTTGGGTTTTGGGCCAGTCAGTGTAACGAATGGCGAAGGATCAGACAATTTGTAGGATCCGTGCTGGAAAGGGTTTGGCAATCAAGCCGATCGATGGTGCCATATTTCAGCCACGACGAAGAGAGTGTGTCAAGAAAGTGTGATCAAGTGACAAGGCTTTCTTGCTATCAAGACTGGTTCAGCATGGTTGACCGAAGGGGTTCAAGTCTGGGCCGCCGCATCCACGTCAGGTTTTGAAACCTTCTTCCGTCCAACTAGATATCCAGATGGATGTGTGGGCCACTGTGTGGGTGGCTGGGATGTTGGAACTTTGAGTCTCTGCCACTACAGAGGGAATGAACAGCTCACCATGGATTTCTTGTCTCAGGAGCCTAACGACCATCACCTTGCCAGCTGCGTCTTTGCTATCCAGGCTTCCCGTCATCACTTGCAGGAACTGGACGTTAGGCACCTGGACAGATCGAGGCACTGATTGTGACCGGTGACTTCGTTCATCCCTGTTCAACGTGCCATGCGGGCACTGTCTCGACAATGTGAAAGTTGCTTGAACGGTGCCCTGCGACCCCATTACGTACACATATGCAGCTTACATGCGAAATGTCATGTGCTGTCTGCAACGGTAGACTGCGATTTTTCCAGCAGGCCTGCGAGGGTACGGCAGCTGGCGTGGCGCTATGTGCCGAGCTGGGGAAGCGGCTGCAAAGGGCAGCCGGGCCTGGGGCGGCAGAACTGGACCAGGTGGGTTTCGCGAGCCATGCGGACTTTGGCTTCTGACATGCAGACTTGTCGACCTGTGCTAGATTCTCATCAGCATTCAAACGGACTCAGCAGGCCTTTGGCTGCGTGGACGAGCTGTTGGAGCTGCTTGGCGCCATTTCCATCAGGGCGGAGATCTGCTTGTGCGGCACGCGTGCACCCACAGTGTTTTGCACGGGGCCTGTGATCGATTTGTTCATCCTAACGGGTATCCCTGGCGGAGTGGCAATGCCAGGATCCCTGATTGTGTTACTGGTATCGCATAACCTTCCTCATTTCAACTTTTTGGAAGGTGGACGGAGAATGGAGCGTATCTATCCTGGATCCCAGCCGCATGCCCCTTTGCCACCAGGGTGTCTGGGATTCCCAGAGGGAACCCAATAGCCCTTAATTATATAAGGAATATACCTTAAATCATCATATTAAGGCCCATATAACTTAAGGTACATTCCTTAATCAAGGTGTATTGGGTTCTCTGGGTTCCTGCAAGGCGAGGGCAGCTGACGGCCGCTGCAGAGACGTCGCTGGGGCGGCGTGCGGCAGGGGCTCGTGGTCGGCTCCTTGCACTGGCAGGCACAGAGGGCTTCAATGGGCTGGGAGACTGGGTCATGAATGACATAGTTACGATAATAGATTTCAATTACATGTGTATTTATAAAGAAATAAATACTGTATATATATATATATATATACAGATATGTATACATACCTGTATATATATACATATATATATATATACACAGATGTGTGTGTGTATACAGTGATATATCTATATAACACATGACAGAATGTGTATATATATATATAATACACATACACACACCTTTTTTCAGATAAGATGCTTAGATGAGTTTAGCAGTTGCACAATTACCTTGAGGAATACGGCGGCAGCCGACTTCGCAGCTTGCGCATGCTGTGGGTCCAATCGCAGAGCCAGGCTCCGTTCTAAGGTTCCAAGAAGTTGTTGAACGGCGGTATCTTGGAGCGAGCGACTTCCTAGCCGCTAGATTCCCTCAGTTTGTGGTGTAGCCTCAAGGAGTAGTCTGAGGTGGGCCAAAGCTTGCATCAGCCATGCTGGTCACTCGAGCACTGAAACCGCAAGTGTGATGTTGTTGCTTCATGACCGGATTTCACCTGCATCTCAAGAGACTGATGTGAAGTTCTTGTTGCATTGCTACATGTCACAAAGTTTCTGCACGGGCATCGCTGGTACGTTGAACTGTCAATACTTAGTCTTCCCTTCTTTGCATTCTGTCTTTCCAGTTCCCACTATACCCGCACATGCATCAGCTTCAAGCATTGCCGGCTGTCGCCTTTAGATGTTGAGCCTTTCCCCATGCAGCTGAGCAAAACGACCAGAAACTGCTTAAGTGAAGACCCCTTAAGCTTGCACTACCCTAAATCCCAAACATGCAACATGAAAGTAACATGTGGCAAGCCAGCAGGCTCTTGGCGGCTGCACGAACCTCTTCTAGAGTTGCAGCCGAGCCTAGGCAGGCCTGGGTGGTCGGTATTCCCTGGCGTAATGCTTTGGTGACTTATCTGCTTGGTCTGTCCCGCAGGCCCAGCAGGGGGGCCGAAGCGAACTCTCAATCCCTCATTCTGACATGCTGACACCGCTGTAGGCTCAAAGCAGACAATGGTTGATTGGGATCTACAGGCCTTGCCTTGGCTTGCCATGTGGTAGCCCGAGTACATAGCTGTCGCTGTTCCGGCAGGCTGGGTCTACACGACAGAGGCCCGTTTTCAATGTTCCTGCATGGGGTGGGGACTGCTTCTGCTCTGAGATGCAGGAAGTATGCGTAGTTTAGCTAAGGCAGGTGGCTAGGTCGTAAGTTTGAAGAATTCGGCTAAGTCGGGGGAGCTGCGCAGACTGAGAAGTCATGGCATTTGTTTGGCCAACAAGAGCCTCACGGGTAACTCCTTTCTGGGTCCAGAGTTTTGAAAGATCAGGTCTTGCAAGGCCAGCTGGCCTTCAGTTCTTCTGGACGTTGGCGGGGTTTAGCACGTCGTGCCTCTCGTCGAGAACTGTCTGATGCTCTGCTCAAGGAGGACTTGCTATGCGGCACACCTGTGCACCGAGGTTCTTTTATAACATGACGCGGAGCCAGGTCGCTTGCGAAGATAGGTTGGCTCTCCTGACAGGACGAAGATGTCAGCAGCCAAAGCATTGTTGCCTGGCTCGCCTTCAACATGCACGCTGACACATCAGGCCCCTGCTCTTGTTCTGTCACCTTGGGCAAATTGCGCCTACAGCGTTGCGTCACCGTCGTCTGTACCTGTGACGGAGCTTGGATTGCAACCCCGAACATCCTGTTGCCGCACATGGGCAGGGCATAATCCAGCAGTCTGGTGGCCAAAAGCTTCCAAAGACACCTTGCATCACCTGACAGCGTGGGCAGTCAGAGGGTGGGAAATGCATCCTGCAGGCTTATGTCTGGGAGTTCCCGGTCGCTGCGCAGCCTTCGGAGCCAGCTGGGCGACAGATTCCGCATCTTTGCGATGAATTCAGGGGCCGACGAAACAGATGTATAAGAGGAAGTTCAGATCCACATTGACGTCCCAAGTCTTTAGCAGTTTGCATTGTGCTGATTTCGCACAGTCGTACCTGGAACGGATTGTGGGGTGGCAGCAGACCATGGTGTTCTTACACTCTCTCCGTCTCTATAGATGTACATGCCATAGAAACATGTGGTTTTATGTATATGTGTGACTAAGATTGGTGTAAGTACAGTATAAACAATAAAACATATTGCACGTATAGTACAGCTACAGTGTAACATTGTGCTGCAGTTTAACATAGCACAAAATAATATGATGTGATATAGTATAGTATAGTTTAATATGATATACCGGAATGCAATATAGTATAACATCATAAAAACAACAACCCACCACCAACACCACCCCACTTACTACTGGTGCTGCTACAACTACCACCGCCACTACTACCACTAGCACTACGACGACGACGACTACTACCACCACTACTACGACTACTAGTGCTGCTAACAATAAGAAGAAGAATAACCTAGAACCATAGCAATAAGAATCATAGTAGTTACTGCTACTTCTGCTGCTACTGCTCCGGCTCCTGCCCCGTTTCCGCTGCTGCTGCTGCTGCTCCTGCCACTGCTGCTAGAAAGCCAGCGACTGCCACTACTGGCACTACTCAACCACTTGCACCGGCACGATGACGACGACGATTGCTACCATGCTAATTACTGCCAACGACAGTGCCACAGCCACTCCTACCCTGATATTGGATTATCTTCGGCCCAAGAGGAGACGGACTAGGGATGGCCCAGGGTAGAGGGCTGGGGGCCCACAACAGTATCGAAGCTCTGGCAGAGTTGAGGTTCAGGGATTATCCCAGCACCTGAAAGTGCTGTTATTACAAGAGCGCGTGTGTACTGGAACGTGTGAGTTGAGTTCCTTTCCCTCTCAAAGTCAAGGGTACGTTGACGGTTGCGAGACATGCAGCCAGCATGGATCAAAGGAATGTAGGACTGCAGCCGATGCCCACAGGAACTGCAGGCTGCAGCGTCCACAAAAACGTAGGAATGCAGCGTCTGCGGCTTGCCAACGCAAGGGCTGCGAATAAAGCATTGAGCAATGGAAAGACTCAAAGCCACCACCCAGACCCAGGGAAAATTACTCTTAGTGTTAGGATGTTTTTAAGACAGTCAAGGAAATTACTGCTAATTACTGCTACTGCTGCTGCTATACTGCGGTGATGTTTCTTTGATGTTATCATGTCTCCAACATATAAGAGACTTACACTCGCCTGACACTGGTTTTTGCAGCACTTCGGCCCAACATCCTCTTAACATCGTTAAAAGAAGTGTTCTTCGTGCGAAAGGCCATTCTGAGATGGAGGGCTTTACAGAGAGCTTTTTTTTGTACAAGCACATACACACATCATCTCACATCATCCTTTCATGTCAGTGCATCGTTCTTGCGTGCAGGTCGCGGCCTTGGAGCAGCGCTTGTTGCCGGTCTTCCGGGAGCACGACCGGCGCGGCGGCCCAGGAAAATGGACAGCTTGGCGCGAGCAACAGCTGCAACACTGTCACTAAATGGTAATCATACTAATGATAGATGACTAGCAGTAACTAGCAATGATGACACTAGCAACCATCTCCGTAATCGCAGCAGGGACCGGCAGACAGAAGATAGACAAGGGCAAAGGTCCATCCTGATTGGGGCATGTTGTTGACACCTGCACAACGATTGCACAAAGTACCTGCACACCTGACGAGACGACTACGTAGACTCCGTAGACAAAAAAGAAAGACATCTGCCTCGAGAGCTATGGCATAGATATCTGTGCGTACGTGTTCGTGTTTGCCTGCCTGATTGCAGGAGACCAGTAAACAAACTGCTACAAAAACTGCCCCTGCTTGCTTGAAAACGGCCAAAGCTTCAAGCAGGGTCAGAAAAGCAGAGCAAAGCAAGCCGGTAGCATCAGGGCCAGGATTTCCACAGTTCTCCCGGGCCGTGAGGATAAAGGACCGCGAGATCGTGCAGTCAAGTATCACTGATCAAAGCATAATAAGCCGAGAAGCTGCACAGGAAGAGCAAGAATTGACAGACGGAGTCGCCAGTTCCCAGGCATTGACGCACCATCCAAGGAAAACACAAACTCGCAACACAGCAGCGGGAAAGCCTTCGTACAGAACAAAGTGCCGTGGAAGCGTAATCGTCAAACCTTGATCGAACCGTTTTCGGCTTTGGATGGTGTTCTGCGGCGAGGCTGCCGGAAACTCCTGACGATGCCAAGAATCAAGAAGTACCAGCATTGAGGGTACGAGACACCGAACTGAGAAACTCGGCGCCGAAGACGGAGGTCGAAGCGTGCGATCTTTCCATGCTCTCTTTCTTACGGCAAGCACATTACACCTAGGTTCTAGGTTTGCGTGTTGTGGATGTGCTTTGTCTTGAGCTTCTTGTGAGAGTGCTCAGCGACAAATGTCTCGCTCTTCAGAGTGTTCCATGTTCTGTTCGGGTTGTCAGCACAACAGGTCGAACCTGACCGAAACCCGGGGTTGGCAGGCATAAGTTTGATGTCAACGATGAAGAACATGACTGCGAAAGCTGCCAGTCTGCAGAACTGTTGAGTCAACTCCAGACATGAGGTCACAGCATGCCGAGCGCATGGCTTTGCTGTCCGTGGCCGCAAGCGCTGCAAGCCAGAATCAGCGTTCTAGACCAGATCTTCAGGAGACTCGACTGAGCAGTTGGCCTTGTCAGTTCCTGCATGGGCATGGCCAGGATTGTAAGCACAGCTCAGCCGCTTTGCACATGTGTAAGGAGAGGGCAGCCGACAGAGAATTTACCTTCGGCTCCGTGCGGCTCTATGCGACTCACACACTCTGCATTTCTTGCCTGGCAGTTTGCTGCCAGTTCCACCGCCACTTGCTTCGATTCGACCACTGGTTCTTGAGCGTGCTGGAAGTTTTGTGGCAGCTCACTGTGATGATGCTACTGTATGTTGCTGAGCCATGTGCGACGACCTTTCACGACACACCGCTGTGCTCTGGTGCCAACAGATTTGCTCTTTGCAAGGACTATTTCCGCGCGTGTCGCTGAAGGCCCGCAGGGTCAAACACCCACGCTTGGAGCTCGAAGTAGTGCCGTCGAAGCATGTTGCCCAGATTGCTTGCAACCCATGGACTGTTCTCGGAGGTCGAAATGGACACATGGGATGAGACCCTGCGCTGGTCGTGCCGAAAAGCCCGTGCAGAGCGATCCTCACAACTTGACGAATGAACAAACTCTCAGACAGGGTTCAGCCCACGAAACAAAAGTCTTTTGCCCCACGAGCAAGGATCGTGCAGCTCGTTGCTATCGAATTCATTTGTCTCCCTCTGCTCCAGACGTAGAGAAATTCAACCACACGTTTGGAAGCCCGGTTGTTCTCATTCTGCAGTACCGCACCTTCCGGCCTCCAGCTGGTGGCAGGAGAACACGACTTCGCATGGCCAGGATGTGCGTGGACGGCCTCAACGCCTGAGGCCGCGTTCGTTGCCAGTTTGAAGTTCCACTCCCAAGGAATTCGGAAGCCAATCGAAACTTGAAACTGCAAATGGCTTTTGCCTCCTGAACCAGACCGTGTCTGTTCACCTTGGGGCTTAGCCTTGCTCTTCAACCAGCCCGAATCTGTCGCATGCATGAATTACTTCCTGCAGCTTCTGTCTGTGCAGCAGTGGGACCAGCCCAGCAGGGGGGACTGCATGAGGTTTTGACTATGCATATGCAGGTTCGCAGTCAAGAATCCTAGGATGGTGAAGTTTCGACTCAGGCATGCAATTGCAGCTCACATCATTACTGTCTTGGATTTGCTTGGCTCTTAGGTTGGACATCGCCAGTTAATGTTGCGGAGCTTTACTTAAGCCCGATGGCTATTTCATGTGTCAAGGTTTTGCGAGAAGATCATGCGTATTGCATCTGGGTGCATCTCAAAGGGCTGCAAAAAAGAGGCAGCTCACAGTGTTACGACCAGAGTTCTCAGGAATTTGTCTCGGTGCAGATCGTTAGATCATACAACATCATGCCGTCCTTTTGAAGCTCCCAAAAACCTATATGTCCAACTTCAGCACGTGTGTTTCTTACATTTGCCCAGCTTGCATGCCGTCATGCTGCAATGACCTGCACTCCCATCTTCGAAAGCTTCCCTGAGCGCTTGCGCTTTCCGTCTGAACGTTCTAGCCAGGGCCTCAGGAAGATCATGTCACACCAAATATGTACAACCAGTACAGTATCAATACTGCTTTGTCAATAAAGATCATTTAAGCAGCCTGAACATGTGCAGTAGGATTAGTTTATGCCAGACAGCCTCATGTTCTGCGGGGTGTAGCTGGCTGACATCAGAAACCAACAAAATTAAACTCGAGTATTGACTTCAGACTCGCCAAGCACCCCACGCGTGGGTCCTGTATTGCTGCAGACGCGAGAGATCCTTGCCGCATATTCGGCTGCAGATTCACACACACACACACACATGAGGCGGGCATTGACCCTACTCTGAGTCGTGACAGCAGACCACATGCCCCTTGCCGAAGAGCACATGAAGGGAGGAAACAAATAGTTCAATGGCACGCATCGGTGGCATGACAGGAAGATGCGGTAAAGAGGCTGAAGAGCCGCCTTACTAACCGCCCAATCCATACCGTCACGCCCCTGTTCCGAGGGTATGATCTGGTAGATGACTGCCGCCGTGTCTTCAGCGCCCGCAGCGTTGCCAAGGACCGCTATAAGACGAGAAGCATCTATGATCATCTGTGTGTCTCACTCGCTAAAACTTATTCTCATTTGGTAGCGGCTTCAGATCCTATGTTCCCGGCAGAAGTAGTGCTACATGAAGACGAAGCCCTTGACAGAGAAATTAAAGCATGCAGCAGCTGCCCAAGCTGGAGTGCGAGCTCTTGCAGTTGAAACGTGAGACGTTTCCGTGGACGCTCGCGTACGCAAGATCAAAGGAGAACTGAGGGTCGGAACCCCCAAACCGTATTCCAATCTTCAGATGTTGGGTTCAGAACCCCTTTCGGCATCGTCCGAAGCCCTCACCTTCATCAAGACCCCCAACCGGAGGAGGACTCCGAGAGTGCAGGCCAGACGTTTTGGCTGTCAGCAGGCACCGAGCCTCGCTGCGGTCTGGAGCAGTTCCTCGTGCCTTCAGCAAACTCTTTGTCTGAGAGCTGGGAGGTTTCAGGATTGCGGTTGTTGCAGGTTTATACCAACGGAAAAGCAGGGAGTCATGGTGAGTCGGGAAAAGGAGCCTGCTTGAGAGTCCCGTTGGGGTTCACGTGTCGACTTGGTCCCTAAGGCTGGTTGCCGAGATCACCTCGTGGCACCAAGGAAGGCTCGGTCTAGATGTCCTGGGAAGTGAATGGTGGACTCTGTGGCTGGATGGGGAGGATGCCCAGCTGAGTTTCTTCAGAGTTCTGTAAATTCTAGCTACAGCGGGCCGCAAACTAGAGAATGATGGAAGCGCCAAGGATGACGACGTGGGCTGGCACTGGGACGCCGACTACGAGGCTCGGGAACGGGGAGACGTGCAGCACCCTCTCCTTGGCACGGTGACATACCTCGAAGCTGGTGGCAGCGTTGCACCCACAGCTGTCCTCGAAGACTGCTTCGAGACTGAGCTTTTGGCAGGGAAAGGCGCAGTGGTGGCCAGGGCACACCTGAGTTTGCCAGTGCCTGGGAAGCATATCTGCTTTGATGGGCGGCTACTGCATGCCGCACCTGCACAGCTGCGGGAGATCTTTGGCACCTGTGCCTCCGCCGAGGTGCAATGCCTAGGTAAATCCAGGCGAAGGAAGCCATCACGCACGACACTCTTGGTCAACATCTGGCAGGGGCATCAACCCAAGGACCCTCGGCCCTTAGCCCTGGCAATGGCAACTAAGCTTGCCCCCGCGGTGAACACGTCCCCATTCTCTTTGGGAAGCGGTGATCCAGCAGCGCCTTTGGAATTGCGAGTGGGTCGTGGAACGCGGGCTCAAGAGATTTCTTGGCAATTTGGGGAGAACGACTTGATGTCAGTTTGTTTGCCCATACCTGAAGCCACAGACATAAAGGCTGACTCCATTGCCCTCCGGTTCGTTGATGGACGGTGTGGTTGTGTCGGGTGAAGGGCAAGCTCCTTTTTGCAGAATCTGGCCGGCGGCCGGCAGCGACACGGAGTCAGGTCTCGAGGTGTGCATCTTCTCTCGAAAAGTCCACTGCTCGTGTTTGTGAAGACGTCATTTGCATCGTCCCAGACGAGGTGCAAATGTGGATCTGTGCGGCTTCGTCCACCGACATGAAGATGACAATGGTTACCATGGCTAAGCTGGATCGCTGTAGCGGCTTTGCATCGTATCAAGGTGCACCATGCACAATTTGTGGTTTCCAGCTCCGTGGTCTTGCCTGAAGCAACGACGAGCATGCATCTGGAAATCCTGGCTGGCAAAGAAATTGATGATGCTGCGTGCTGTCCTGCCGCACTGCGTGTGATTAAAGATGTTGAATTGACAACTGATCTGAACAAGAACTTGTCTTTCTCACACTTACGTAAAGGTCCTTAATTTGGGTATCACTCAAGAGCCCCAAGCCACACAGCTGAAGACGTATTCCCGGGTGTTCTTCCAGACGCCAGTGCTCCAGGTTGGGCGCTGGGCGCCCTCGCGACCTTTTTGGGCGTGATCTGCTCGGTGCTGCAACTCCAAGGACTCAAGTGTGATCTGAGTTTAAGGCTTCGGATGAAGAGGAGATCGGCAAGAAGTCTTCATGCAGCCCATTTTGACCATCTGAATGAATGCTAAAGAGTTCCAGTTGAGGCGGCACCAGTGTGCTCCACCATGGGCAGGGCAGCTTTGAGCAACAGAGGATATGCGATCATGTCATCTTTCGCACGAGGAGTGCTCGAAACAAGGAGGCAGGGAACTGTAGAGATGTCAGGCTAGCTGGAATTTGGCATTTCTGGTTTTCCGACACTTATGGCTCCTGCATTGGCCCGTCTGTAAAGACATCAACAGTGACTACAGTGACTGTAGAGCTAGGGTGTGCAATGCCACAGCAATTGCTGTCACATTCCGTGTGCTTTTGACTCTCCTTCTGGCTCTCAGTGAAAGGCACGCGTAGAAACCTCAGCGATCATGAGAGCAACACGGGCTCGGCACAGAGTCTACATTCTGCACATTTCTGCACACTTCCTTAACTCTGCGCTTGCAGTGCAAGCAGTTGCAATCGGAAGCTCCCGTCAAGAATTTTGCTGTCAGCATCAAGATCTCAACTTATCGGCAGGTTGGCCTAACGCCCAGCATGCAACCGGCAGCGCAGGGCTGCACGACGGACGGACAAACGATGAGGACCTTCACCGGCTTTTTGGCATTGCTCAGTTTGCAACAAACTCAAACAGAAGCTCCCGAAGTCCTCTCGCCCGCTGCATCATGGTCCTCTTGCCGCCATGCCGGCAAAGGGAACGAAGAAGAAGCGCGGGGCAGGCTAGGGTCACGGGTCTTCGTCCTCATGGGAGCTGAACATGTCAAGGTAGAAGGCAGGTCTAGCTCAAAGTGTAATGCCTTGGTTCATGGTCCACATGAGGAGCAATACCTCTTGCAGTATCAAGTTGCGGCTCCGTGGATTGTCCATTGAGTCTGTTAGTCGAGAGGAAAAGGTTAGGTGGGACATTGAAGAAAAAAGAGCCTGAAGGCAATGCGGTGTGGGCTTTGGCAGCCGTCACCACGCTTGCCGCGACTGCGGCTGTGGCTTCTGTTCGACTGCAGGCAATCGTACTGTTGCTTCTCCATGTCTAGTAAAAACCGAGGCTGCAGGCCGTCGTAATGAGCCTGTAAACGGTAGAAGTCAGATAGGAGGCGTACTGCGTGGTCAAAAATTATGCTTTGTCAAGTGCTGCGACCTCACTGTGAGTTGTACTCGGCAACCGCGGCCGACGAGACATCGCAGCCGATCCGGCCCAGGACAAGCTGGGAGGGGCAAGGGGACGCCTGCTGCTTTCGGTGCTTTTGTTGCTATTAATGAACGTTCTGGGCACTCGCATTCGGAGCCGGTCAAGACTTGAGGCAGGGTGAGATCCTCTTACGCGTTGTTTGGTATCCCAGGCACAGCCAGTGCCTCTCATCACCATAGTGGGGGCAGTGCATGTATGCAATCGTACTAACAGTGCCCATTCTGTGGTCCACTCTTCTCTTCGCTCGTCATTGTAGCCCAGATCCCATCGGATCGGTTAGGTGCCAAGAGCTTGGTGTATCGGTCGGCATTCAGGACATGGATGCATCGATATTTCAATGTTGGGTATGTTCTGATCAGTGCTGCTTGTTTTTGTTGGCCGGCGGTGTCGCGGGCATGGCCAACCAGTGTCCCGGGTGGGCTTGGAATGTCTACATCATTGTGTCAGCCGATCAGCGACAATGCAATGACTGCCGGCATCTCCGTACATCATTTACAAAGTCTTCCTGCGTCCGTCTCATGGGTGATGGTCATGGTCATCGTTTGTTTCTCTTGGTGATGCGGATTGTGATGCGGCCTTGACACCGAGAAGTGTCCGCAAGCAATAACACTTGCGGCATGTCAACTGGGCTAGAAGTCATGCTGAATCCAGGGAACCTGCTGATTTGTGGTGTAATATGGCCACGCCTCAGCACCAATGACCGCCACTCGACGGAGGCAATGAGCACAACACCGCCGACTGGGATCCCGAACATGTCCGGACTGAGCCGAAGCCCTATCAGTACCTCAGTGCGTCGCACTGGACACCGATTGACACTTCCCGACGGTCACAGGGCATGCACCCGACGACAAACACATTTAGCAACAAGATATTGAGCCGTAGACCAGAGGCTGCAGTCCAACACAGCGACCCGAGCACACAGACGGGCTGAAATACGTGCTGTGTGGAGCGCACCAACCATGCACAACGTGCCAAGGCATCTTGGAGTTTCTCCAGAAAGTCGCGTTGCTGGCACCAATACATGCACATCAGCATCAGCGTCAGCATCTGTAGTACTCGTATCTACAACACCACTAGTGAACGCACTGCAAGCAGTAATGTCATTTTGCTGCGCTGCATACCTCAAGCTTTGGAAATGCTGGTGGTTTCTAGGGCGGTTGTACTGGCAAGGAAGTCCGAGAACCGTTGCCTTAATGTCATTTGCAAGCGGGTTCTCCGACTCTGCGCTTGCTCGTCGAACATGTGTGGAGCTTTGCCGCAGGAGACGGAAAAAGGGGCAGGACAAGGGGACCACCGTCAGTCGATCCAAGGACGCTGCGGACGACTTCTTTTTATTTTCATTTCGTGCACGTATTTGAACGGCATCAGCTTTTAAACTTAAGCATCGCACGCTTGCAGTTTCCGGGACAGCCATAACCCAATTTAAACCAGTTTGTTGCGCCGCTGGGGTCAGATCACCTTGCTCCTGTGCCGTACAGGACGTGCCGCATCAGCAGCCTGATATCCAGGCCGAGGAGCCCAACATCCAGGTGCAGGCGGCGCAGGTCTGCTGCCTGTGAAGGGCTCCGGCCTTGTAATATACGAGGCAATTGAGCTTTGACCTTCTCCTTGCTATACCTTGCGAGGATAAAGATACAGAAAGATGGATAGTGACCGAAAATGTGTCGTTACAATCAGTAAGTTGCAGAGGGCAAGCAGTGGCGTCACTAAGGCCAAGCACGAGATAAGCAAGCGCGAGGATCCTGCTGACGAGGCAAGAATGCAACAAGTAAAACCGCCAGCTGCTTTCGTGACATGAGATGAGGTCAAAATTATC
>CAJNDV010014113.1:89499-103920 GCA_905221635.1 Symbiodinium sp. CCMP2456
CGTATATTGGTTGTAAAGCAGGCGGTTGTCGAAGATGGCCAATGCTACCGTTGACTCGTAAAGCGATAAGGGACGCTCTAAAGACGATACTCTAAATGCAACAAAATTGCCAAGTTGCATTCACTGTAAAACGATAGGGGCCCCAAAACGATCGTAGCACAAACAAATAATTTTGACGCCGGCTCACATAGGTCTCACATGAGCCACCTGACTACCCCAACACACAGGCGCTAGCAACCAGGGATCGAACCACCCGACAATCTGTCACCTTGGCCAGAATAGCTCGCATGTGCCCCCGCAGAAAGACACACATGCCCCAGCGCACAAGGAGACACACGCACACGGACGTACCAACCCACCCACCCACCCACCCACCCCAAACAAGCAACAACGGCGCAAACCCAGAAGCAAACAGACAAGAAACACCCTCAAAAGCGGCGTCGGTTCTGAATTGCAGGCAGGTCAAGCACGTCCAGCTGGCCAGACAAAAAAGGATAAACATATGAGCAACCACACTCCGCAGCACATCGTATTCTACACTCAAGCTGATCAACAACTTGAGGTGTTGTTCAAGTTGATGCGACAATCCTGGCAAAAGGAAGGACGCACGCTTCGCATCGGCAGACGCACGCGCTACATTGTTGTTGGCTGTGTGTTGTCGGTTGTCGGTTGTCGGTTGTTGTGGTTGCTCTGGTGGTTGCGGTTGTAGTGGTGGTTTTGATTGTTGTTCTGGTTGTTGCAGCTGTTGTTGTGGTATTGTGGTGGTGGTGGTGGTGGTGGTGGTGGTGGTGGTGGTGGTGGTGGTGGTGGTGGCGGTGGCGGTTGTGGTTGTGGTTGTGGTTACAACTGTGGTCGTGGTGCTGGTGGTTATTGGTGCTGGCGATGGCTACAGCGCTGGTGGTGGCTGATTGCCAGACTCGGGCTCGCACAGACCTCGCTTGCCGGCTCCAAATGAAATTTGTACGGCCAAACGGGCGTGGGCAAGTTGGAACTATTGGGCATAACCGAAGAACATATGTCCCGAAGAACCCTATTGTGACCTTGCCGTCTGTGCTGAGAAATGTACCAGCCGACAGTGTATTCAAAGGGATATTTGCGGCAATGTCCTTGTCGGAAATAGAAAGTGTGTTCATGATTCGAAGAGAGTGAGAGCTTCGCAACAAGCGATGCGCATACACAATCAGATGCGAGACAACCATGTCGGGACAGGGCTGTGCACACAACCCCCACACCCCCACACCCTTGCTTGCTCGCTCTTCCTGTGCAGAAGTTGGCTGTATGCTGGCAACCCCCCAGGCGACGACCCTACCGTCCCGCAGCCGCGAGCTTGAGCTTGAGTCATCGCCGCAGGCTGCGTCCCATGCCAATGCACAACACGGTGCAAGCCCTCCCCAAGCTACGACGAAATTCCAGCACATCTCTTGGCAGGGAGAGCCTACTTGGATCTACTGCTGTGGACAGTGGCAGGAGTGCCTTTGTGGAGGCATCTTGTCATGGATTCGCGTTTGTGGGGGCACAACGGTTCCTGCTGTGCCACGACTCGATTGCTCTGGACATTGCTGTTTTCGGGGCAAAACGATAACTGTTGGTCGGGTTGGGGTGGATGCAGGTGTTTTGTTGAAGGTTCTGCAGTGCTACATCCAGAACACTGTGGCATGAAGGCTCCTGTAAAACTTGCACCCGCAGTGCCCGTGAGAGGCCGCGTCAAGTGGGGCAACGAAGGTAAGTGGCAGCTGATCGAGATGCCCGAGGCAGAATTACCAACAGTTTAGGCCGTAAGTTCCAAGGCCACGCGTGTGTTGAGATCATGATCGAGGCCGCCGAAATAAGTGACGCAGGAAGATAGCTTTGCCGGTGTTGCTTCTGATGACCCTTTTTTCGAAGTGTGAGTAAAAATCGGAGATCTGGAACGTTTCTCACGCCAGGGTCAAAGTATCCAGAAGGTGATGTGCAGCATTGCCGCCTGTTTGCAAGTTGCAATCAGGTGTGACAAAGTGCGGCGGCGTACAGAGTTGAACATGCTGAAGTTTGGCCCCGCGTCTCCAGCATTTCAGGACAAGCTCGGAGACCTGATTCCGGGGGATGGCGGGAAGCATTGCCAATGCGAAGTTACCCCAGGCCAGCCGCAGCCTAGCGATTCCTAAACCTGAAAGCTTTGCAGGACGTGCGATCTGTCCTTCTGCCATCCTCACAAGACTCGTATCAATCGACTGCGGATGTGTGGGGACGGAGGCTCCCCATCGCACTTTTCAGTCAGGTACATCCTTCTACCGTCGCCTGAACCCACTACTCATGCCGGAACAGCTTGCCGAGTCCACTGGATCCAGGCCGCCACCGGGAATCGCTGTTTGGAAATCCGGAGTCTCCGCGTTGGCTTCCAGAGGTTGTGTTGCCAGACGTGCTCGTACAAACCGTTCTCGTGGCCGAGCGATGCGATTTCACAGCTGGATTGCTGTGTTGCGACAGCAGCGGGTGCCAAGACCATCCGGAGTAGCTCTTGCTCTCTCTCTCTCTCTCTCTCACTCACTCACTCACTCACTCACTCACTCACTCTCTCTCTCTCTCTCACTCACTCACTCACTCACTCACTCACTCAATCTCTCTCTCTCTCTAACATCTCTCCGCATCTCTCTATTAGGCAAGCCGTCGCAGCAGCTGTTGAAGTCTGAGACCACATTGTGGCAGGCTGATTGGCTCTTGCGAGATCTTCGAAAAGGGAAGGTCTGTGGGGCCCCATGGGCTTGCGCAGTGGCAGGCGATCAGAAACATCAGCTGACAGTCACACAGTCTCTGTGTGTGTGTGTGTCTGTGTCAGAAGACTCCGCGGCCAGGCGACGGAAGCGCCCCTTGGACTCCAGCTCTGAGAGGTGGTAGCAGGAAGCGACTTGTGAGATGTGTCGCTGCATGTTAAACTCGGAACCTTTATAACTTTATGCATGGCACAGCCCTGGGCATGAGGGTACGGAGCTGAGAGCAAAGGTTTTGCTCTCCTCAGTGGCATGAAAGAGCACGCCCGGGCCTTACGCCTTACGCTTGCCTTCTGAGCGAAGCTCAGGAAGAACGAGTCTCCGAGGCTACTGTACGGGGGAGAATTCGGTGAGTCCGACCGTTTGGCCGTTCCAGCGCAAGTGTCTCTGAGGCGACAATCCGAAGCTGCAAGCTGGGAGCAAGCAGGTGGACCTCGGCAACTAGGCTGTTAATTAGTAACCCTTGCTGGACTTCGCCATCATTCTACTGAAATTTGGTGCCGGTGTGATTGACGCAACCATGTATCATTTCCACCGGCTTGCAATCCTTTATGTATTCGTCTTCACTGGCTTGGCAGGGTAACTGTTCAGTGTTTCTGATCCGCTGGTTTTTTGTTCAGCGACCGGCCGACCTCCGCTCCTTTGTACGTCCATGTGGTCGTTCTCAGACTCAGCTTTTCCAGACTTGAACTGGCAACTCCCATGTGCACGACATATCCTGAGTCACGTGGACTCCAGCTTTCGTCCTGCCAGCGACAAGGCACTTTGCAAGGGCTGATGAGGGTCCGAATTGATCACCGTTTCCTCAAGAACTACGAGCGGCTTGCCGCGTCTTGGCAAGACAGGAGAGGCTGGCCAATTCCAACAAGCGTAACCAACCCCGAAGTATGTTCCTCTTGCTAGAGAGGTTGAAAGCCTTGTGCAAACACTAGAGTTGACCGCATCCAGGCAAGAAGCAAAGCGGAATATCACCGCCAACTGGATGTAAGCTGGAGGACTGTAGGCCCGAAACATGGTACTACAGCCTTAGGACAAAGGCCGCCCCCCTTGTACAGAGAAATTGGAGTTCACAGACGTGTCCGATTGTTGACTAAGCACGTGGCCTTGCCTAAGGATAAAGACGGCTGGATTGAGAAAGCATTTGCGGCCCGGAAGCAAGTCAACAAGACGACTTGCACACATGACGGTCGGCCTAGCTGCCTTGAGCAATCTTGAGCAGATAGCTTCTTCAATGCAAGTCCCATCATTACAAGCCATGCTTGCCTGCGTACCGGTTGCCAGACGTTGCTTCATCAGTAATCTCTTGATACAAGCTCTTTGGCACTCCGCGGCCAAACCAGAAGCCACATCCCAGGTCAACTACTATGCAGGTGCACCAGACGGCAAGCACACAAAGATGAGCAGGGAACTCACTGCGCCATTGCGGGCATCGGTAGTGAGCATTCCTTGCTCGCAAACTGTAGCTATTGCACAGAAGCTCATCTCCGAGCAAGGCGAAGAATTGGTCCGGTCCGTGCATCTCTTCTCCAACGAACCGATCATCGTCTTCCACCTCGGCAGCCTAACTCCAGTTTCCTGGCTAAGACGCAAAGCAGCCCTTTCAGTCGCGTCAGTTTACTTCAGCAAGTGGCAGCTAGACTCAGTTAGATGCAAAAACAGCATCAAGCCGGGTGAAGATCATGATGCCCTTTCTACCTCACCCGGTTCTCTGAATCCAGGACGATTGGACTGCCAGCCGCTTTCCGCGACTACTGCTCATGTCACTGCCTGAGAGAGATTTTGCAGAGCTTGTCAGACTGAGATGTTCTGGCAGCTGCTCAGGAAGAGTTGATCCCTGCATAGAACACCTGAGTCTGTTTGGTGACAGGCATGTATCTCCTTTGGGTCCAGCTGTTCCTCGGAGTCGCCGACCGGCAGTTGGGAAAAAGTGATTGGGCATGTGTTTCTCAATCGGTGTATGATAAGGGGATCTAGAACAGAAACTCTGCGGCTAGCCTGTGCGACTGTGTCAGAAGGCTTCAATTTCAACAAGATCCGCTCCTTTCTTCTGGCACGCGTGCGCGTGGGCGTGGAGCTGGACTCGGATCAGTTTGTGGCTCCAGGCCACGCTGGCACTTTGCAAGGCTCTTTTTTGCAGATGACAAGCAGGCGATCCTTGACTTTCTTGTGGAGCTGATTCTCTGCGCTGCAGGCGTGGACTACATGTTCAACATGACCCAGAGGGAGATCACGAAGGACTACCCCATCCCCATCCTGCCGGTGCATTACTTCAGCCACCAGCGCAGCATTGTCATTCGGTCGTGACCTGTGTCAAGAAAATTCATTGTAATGATAACTGCTTGGACACGGTGTGGAACCTGAGCAACTTTGATTCTGCTGCCCGAAGAGTTGTCAGTGCGGCCAAGGGCTCTTCCGACATGTTACCCCAAACTGCGATTCCAACTGCAGCTTGCAACACGCGGCGTGCTGCTTCCTCGAGCCGTCCCCACCAGCCTTCTTCTTCGAATTTTGTCACGATAGGTTAACGCATGCTGGCGCTCCGCTGAACCAGCCCAGTAAGGTTGCTACCTTCCTTCCACACATTCCTACCACGTTCGTGCTAGGTTTCACACAGAAAGATGCACCTTCCAATATCTGGTGGCGCCTGCGCCTTAGCGTTTTGAGGCGAACGGTGAAAGTAGCAACCGGGCAGCCAGCCACAGTCGACAAGAGGCAGGAATGCAGCTCTGCACTCCGCATTTTGACATCGCTTAGGCCGCTTCTGCACAGATCCACCGCATTGCGAGCGACACTCCATGCGCTGGAGTCACGCTCATCCGACCTGGACTTTCTGGGCTCTTCCGTGGATAGGCGACTCCACAGCAGAGCATTGCAGAGCCACGCCTTGACCTGAGAACTGCGTTGTCCCAAGCAGGCACCTGGCTCCGAAGGATTCTGCGGGATGAGACACTGCCGGACTTGGGAACCGGTTGCGGCTTCAAGTTGCACCAGTTTCAGAAAATACGCTTCCTTCATTCGCTCACACAGTGTGATGCTCCAAGGTGCGTTGAGCCAGTAAGCCGAATTGCTCCTGCGCAGCTGTTGCAGGAGGCGCAGGACATGGGTGCACTTCGGGTTGCTGACATTCCGGAGGACCCTGTCCAGAACAATGGGCACCGACAAGAGACTTCAGGTGTGTGCAAGGTGGACACTGGTGCACACCACATGTCAGACGCGTGGCTTGTACCTTCAAGGGTGTTTATCTTCCCGTAGGCAGGGCAAGTGGAAAGCTGTGCTATGCGAAGCGCAGAACATCAGCGAGCAGGTATTGTCTGCAGCAGTTCTTGCGTGACACTATAGTTGCCATGACAGGACGAAGACATGCTGAATGTGGCTGCTTGGGAGGACAAGGCCTGCAACATGTTTGCTTTTCGTGTTGCACCGAGCGGGTCTGTCAGTAGCAGAGCTGCAAGGGCAAATGACTTGGAAAACTGGCCAGGTCACGAAGCAGTGGTGCAAGTTCGACAACGACTCCTGGCTGCGTGGAGGAGGCTTGTGCCAGGTGCCGTCTCAGGCTGTGATGCCTCGGAGTTCTACGGTCACAAAGAGCTTGTGGCGAGCCTGCTCTTAGCTGTGCTTTGCTTGTTCGCTAGAACCCCCTTTCAGTGAGGGCTTCATTCAGGTGCAAACCCTAAGCCCAGCTCGGCATGTCAATGTCTTCTGTCGTGGACTCACCCCAGGACCGAACCGAGTTCGAGGAGCCTCATGGATCGATAAAGAGAGACTGCTCAGCGCATCAGATCTGTTGATTTGGCTCCACTTTTGCATCATTTGTGCATACAAATACCCATATAAGCAGACGGACACGCAGACAGAAAGACAGGCAGACAGAAAAAAGGATCATTGGACATGTACATCTTGCACATGCAAGAATCAAAACCAGCATATGCATTCGTTTCTTTATCAAACTATTGACCTAGCTACGTACATGCGAAACTACGTACACACATGCTGACAGACAGACAGACAGACAGACAGACAGACAGACAGACAGACAGACAGACAGACAGACAGACAGACAGACAGACAGACAGACAGACACGGACCGACAGACAGACATGAAGAATATGGCACACGTGCACATGCAATAACTTGTGATACTGGTCATGGTGGTGAGGAGTGATGAAGAAACAGAGGCCACCATGACAGAGAAGTAGCAGCAGTAGTCGGTCGTCGTCGACTTGGTCCTCGTCGTAGTATCACTATCTGCCTCTGTTGTCACGGCTGCACTCATCAGCGTTACTATGTTGTTGTTTTTTTTTTCATGGGGGTGGTGGCCGGAAGAATGCCGCTGTTGCCAATGTGGCCAAGCTACTAGCAAGATTACTTCCATCACTGTTTCTGTGTTTGCGATCGCTGCTGTTGGCACGGTTCTGAACATGATGACTACTGTTTATTGTGTTGCTGAGTTTCTCGTCACAGAGTTGCACTCTTGTCTTCGTCTGAGCCGCTGTGCAGAGGGATCCTGGACCACTGGGGCCTTTGCTCATGCTTCATCCACACTTTCCCAGCCCAGGATGATCCGTTGGAACACGGGAAATGCCAATAAGTGCCCCTCCGGCACTGGTTGTTCCAACATCATGGCTGATATGCGCTTCTACCCCAAAGGGGCTGCCAAGGCAGGGGCCTTTTGCTGATTGAATTTCGCAGAGACGTCCAAAGATCTAGTTTCTCATTCTCGCGCAGCAACTATGACAACTATGAAGCTCCCACCTGTCCTTCAGCCATTGTCATCATTTCCGCCTCGATCGCTAGGCGCACTTCACGGCGCACAACGCCAAGGACCCGGTCGAGACCAAGAGGTCATGGAGTCCGGGCTTCTTGTTATGGTCACGGCGGGCCTGCGTTGCTGCAGGTGGATCGACCGAATCAATGAACGGTACCAGAAAGGCCTATACCCCACCAAGATCATCATCTACCAGGCGAAGACGAGTCGGACATGTGTTCAAGGCGGCAATATAGAGTGTCATGTCGGTTGGTAGCCACAAACGCCTCATCTCCGCTGAAGACAAACGCATGACAGACCCACCATCTCAGAATCATCCACCCTGAAACTCGAAGCTTGGCTCAGGGCAAGCTCTTCGCCACCGGTGAGGAGCTTCGAGCGAAGTATCCCGAGCTTCCGTGTCTGCTCTGATCGGACGGAGGATTTCGAGGGACTTGGATGCGATGTCTGCAATACTGCACAGAGCAGTGGAGGCGGAGGCGGCAAGCACTACGAGTCCTCATGCACTGGATGCAGCGCTGACTAATGCTCCACAGAGGAACTAGGGTGGAGCATTGGGTGACTGCCCAGAATTTCTGCTGCCCAAAGCGGCTGCAATCGACGGCCAAAATGGAGCATCATCCGACAAAATTGCTAGAATCACTCTGCTAGCAGCTCTTGCAGTAAATCCACTGGATTGCATTGGACACGCCGATTCGCGGGACACAGATTCGATGTTCAGCCTGCGGCAGGCATGGGGGCATTTGCAGTGCAGGCCCTTCTCAGAACAAGTCCGAACAATGAACTCAAAAGTCTTCGGTAATAGGAACGAGCTAAAGTTCGATCTCACAGCCAAACTCGTCAGCTGGGGTGGACGGACAGGTGCGGGTTGCAACCATCGCCTCCGAGGATTCGGCTTCAGTGGCGCAACTCGTTCAATATCAGACGGTTGCTTTGTGTGCGCTCTTTCTCCCTGCCCTGTCCCATCTCGTGCTCACGATAGCACACGGCATAGTACAATTTAGGTTGTTGCTCGCAGTTGGCAGCTTCATTTTCATGTTGCTTCTTGCTTGACATGTGTTTGTCGACGGGGCTTATTGATTCCCGCATCGGAGGCCTCACTCAGTGCTTCCTAGAGCCAAAGCAATAAAGCTTCACACCTGAAGCAGCATTTGCCCCAGGACCGGCTCCTCAAAACATTGCTTTCTGACAACCTGACCCTAAACCCACACTCAGCTCCATAATCCCGACCCTTGGCAGGTCCTTGCGCCAGGAGACGCCTCGCAGAGAGCGAGAGGACCACGCCGGTACAAAAAGTTGAGAGATTTTAGTTGCCTATCGAGGGCTTTGCCTGCTAAGCCATTGCAAGTTCATGATGTTGCACAAAGTTAATTATAGATGAGGCTTACGGGTCCGGTAAATCTTCGGACGGAGCAAGAAGCCGCCACTGATGTGAACACTGCGCAATTGGACCTTGCTCGCAGTCCTGGTGGAAAGCTGCCTCTGTCAGCGAGCTGAAAGATGACGGCCAGGGACTGACGGAAGAATTGGAGCTGCTTGTTGAACGGTTCTTTCTGAAGAGGTTCGCATCCTTAGGATGCCCGTGCATGTAGCGATGAAGAACTGCCACGATGCATGCAAAGGCGACAGTTCGCCACTGCGCTCGCCCCAAGCGCGCCGGGAGGTGAAACAGGCCAGCTAGCGGCATGCGGCGACCCAAAGCCGGTCGAGAGTGAGGAGTTCTGTTTTGATTTAATTGCACAACATCGTAAGCGAGTAGAATATTTGTCAGTACATGGAATGTGTGCGTGTCTCTCTCTACATATACTGTGCTGTAGTCGTTTACATACATACATCTGGAGAGGTATCAGCATGTATGTATGTATGTATGTATGTATGTATGTATGTATGTATGTATGTATATGTGTGTATGTTAGGGTGTCGCACATTCTCATGCGTGCCATCGCCGGGATTCGTGCGATTTTGGCAGGCGTTGAAATTGCGTTCTCTGGTATAGTAGTCACGGCAACCAGATGTATGCATAAGTACCCAAGGATTGCCTTCGCCTTCGCATGTCTATGTAAGTTTCAAAACGAATATACAAGTGTACATGGAAGTATGCAATCGGCAACGTTCTCATTTAAGAAGCCCACCCAATTTCGCATACCTGCATGCGGATGTCACGACAGCTAGCTCTGTGGAGCTTGCGGGAGTTGTCGTTTGCCAGTTTACCGCAGTGGTACCGTGGTAGCGACCAAGGTCAAAATCGCGTTTAGGGGCTCATTTGCCCCCCCCCCCCTCACCCCCGGCGCCACCATGCAAATGATTGATTTACACGCACGTAAGACACGGCCCCCGGTCACCACAAGGCTCCTTTATCCAGCATGTTTAGACTGCAAGATCGGCACTAGTTTCATGCAGCTTTTCTGCTTCTTTTATTGCACGCTAAATTCGCAACCACCGTTAGCATTTGCCAAAGACAGTGGGTAGCCTCTGGACTAGTCTCAGTACATCACTGACAGTATGTCCTTGATCCACTAGGAGGCAGAAAGCTGGTTAGCATGTGCCGGCCCGAAGTTGCCAACATACTCAGGAAGTGTTTTACTTGTACATAATTATTCCAAGCCTCCGCCACGCTCGATTGATTCGCAGTGCTGTGCGGCAATAGATTCGCTGGACGAGTCGCCACACCCTTTCCCTGCTATGATTCCTTCCTAGCTCTCGTGGCCCTCTTTTCGAGTTTCTTTTGAACAGCCATGCGCGACGACCTGTAACAGCAACACTTCGTGACAGGCAATGGGGCCGCACCGGAGCATAGCAGACATTGGTGGGATCCCAAGAGTGCGAGGTAGGTCCTGCACCACTGCTCGGGCCGCAGTTCTGAATTCATCCCGACTATGCACCTACAAGGCGAGAGAGATTGAGAGAGAGAGAGAGAGAGAGCGTGTGTGGGGTAGTGGGCCTTTAGCACTGTGCGCCAGGACTCTTTCTTTCAGAATCGCTGTGTTCCTAGACGACAGGTTGTAAATATCATGGCTCCAGTCCCCCTTCCGCCGAGTAGCTGTCGTTTATCTGGCAGGCTCAGAAGGCTTGCTTTTCTTCTCTCCTCCGTCCAGGTGTCCGCAGGAGTAGATCCGCCTTGGGTTGCTCCCGCTTCGTAGAGTCGTAGATGATCCTTCGCTTCGGCTTGCAAAAAGTGCGGTTTGAATGTTGGCAAGGCCCGGCAAGCGAGTGGGCATCCACGCAGTTGAATAACGTCGGCGGTGTATGTGCATAGCAAGACGTGATCATCGTACTGCCTGAGTTCTTCCGGTGGGAAAGATTGTACAATGATCGATGCCTTCATCACTCATCGAGAGGAGCACCGCTTTGACGTGCCTGCAACCGTGACGCGTCGACGCTCCAGCCCATTGCCGGTACCGAAGGCATCGACCGCATGCATTTCTGATCACAGTAGCGGGAAGGTAAGCGTTGCACTCCGGAGCAGAAGCCAATTACTCTCCGTTGCTCACCCCAATCGTACTTTCTTTCCTGTTTTCGTGCGAGGCTTCGCGAGAGACTTCCGAAAAGTGCAGATATTTCTGCAGCCTCCTCAGGGGTTCGCGAAGGCTTCTGTGAAGCGGTGATTCTCTTGGCCCAGCAGCAGGCTCAGACTGGACTGAAGCCACCGTCCAGTTTGCTGCTCATATCGTTCAGGTGAGCCCCCATACGGACAGAGGCGCGCCGCATCTGACAGGCTGCATTGGCAGGACCTCGAGTGCTTGAGAGTCGGGAGCAATTCCTCGGTGCCCTGCACTGTCGCGGAGCCGTTGTTACATGACAGATTCGGCATCCCTCGACGTGCCCACGACATTGTTCAGACATGGCCTTGAACAATACTTGGAGCGAAACTTGTGGAAGCACTCTTCACCCATCAACGGCGGTGGGCTCTCCCCCGGCTCAAAGGTAACCTGCCACCGGAGCTGCTTTGAAGTGATCATTAGCTGTACATTGACAATGCATTACCAGGTGCGCAGTTTCAATTTTCAATATCATAGTTTTGCTGTGCAAAGTGCTGTGGCTGTCAGGACTTTCCAGCTGCTGGCCATGCGACACAACATCACAGGCTGAGCGCACCTGGGAGGCAACGCACCAGATCGCAAGCCCTGCAGGCGTTTCGACACGCCCGCCGGCGAGGAAGCCTTGATGGGCTCGGCCCTCACAGACTCGCACATGCACGGAACAATGTGACAAACCCATCAGAGCCGTACACAAGTTCTTACTTGTAGCCACAGCTAGGTTGGCCGAGGATGTGTAGGAACCGCCACAATTTTTGGGTATGCTGCATGCAACCTGCTTCGCACTCTTCAGGGCGTGCTCGTTCACAAACCCCAGACTACCACCGGCGCTACGCGCAGAATGCTGCAGGCTCGCAGATGACTGGCCAAGCTCGTGCTGTAACTCTGGAAAACCTAGCAGCTTCCCTTTCTGGCGTCCTGCAGACCGTAATTTCAACGAGTGGTGTCATTTCCAAAATCTGATGTCGGCTTTGTCATCACAGTAGAAGAATCTTGGGTGGACCCTGAATCGCATCTTTCCAGGCACCTCGCTGCCCGGCTGCAGCACTGCCCAGGCCGGTTTGCTCACGACTTCAACTGTGGTCTTTCTTGACAGAGGAACTAACTACACTTGGCGTCCTAACTGAGTACATTGCTGATGATTTACTAGTGGCCCGAAGTTCAGCATGCGAAAGCAAGGCCAGGATTCAGAACAGCCCAACTCGATGACAACTCGATGGAACGATAAGCCTGCGGGCATGCGGCTTCAATCGCTTGAGGCTTCAGTATCTGTGCGGGGTCCTGCCTGTTTCGCTCACGAAAAAGTGAGTTGCACTGCTTCGGGAGCCTCGGAGCACGCGAAGCTCTCCAAAAAAGCTTTGGCCGGAACTGTCAATATGGTGGAAGACAATAATGTACCGGATAATGCAACAGAGACCTGATGACACTGTCACACAGTATCAGAATATCACAAGGTGGCATCTGTTCCAGAAAGTCCTCGCAGCGTGCGGTCACTTCAGCATGGAGCCAAGAGTGAGGATCTGCAACAACTGGATCGAGGTGCTTCACAGAGCCGTAGGTTACGCTGACACTAGCAAACTGACCAGTTGCTAGTACACGCGCGAACCTTGATGGGGTATGGTTTGGTGTCCGAATCTTATGGATGCGTTTGGTCACTAGAGAAAACCGGTCCTGGAGATAGTCAAGTTTTCATTTGCTGCTGGTGGCTGGGGCTTGCATTTCTGGATGTACATTTGGAGCCGTGCCGGCTCAAGCTCTCGCTTGTTTGCAAAATTCGCTCGGACCGCGACGTGCGCTCGCGGAGGTCTTGTGCCGCTCTTTTTTTTTACGCCCTCTGCTGACCTATGTCGATGTTCTATGTATCTTCCCCCTGACGAGGCTGGAGGTCCCCAATCATCATGTCAAGGATTGGCTAGTGGTGGCCCTCTCATGCCCGCAATGTCCTTCTTCATCTCGTGGCTGCTCCTGTTGACACTTGTCGACAGCTTGCGCTACGAGGACAGTTTGTGCTAAATTCTTGATGTCAATGCTTTCAAGCGTCTCCGGATGCGAGCACAGGAGCAAACAGCGAACCAGTCTGACCGCATTGTCCAGGAGAGGGTTTTGCCTCCGATGTCAAGCTACGCGGGCACGACAAATCTACGACAACATGCATCCAAGTAAATGGCGAGTGAGTGTCAGTGGCTTTGAAGAATGCACCACCAACTGTAAGAACCCAAGACATGCACAAGCGAGACAGCATCGGCAAGTCTGCCTCAGCACGAGACGGCACACTTCAAGGCTGGATGATTGCAAAATATCCAGCCTTCAGGGGTGCACAAAGGTCCAACATCTACATGTCGCTGTGTGCATAATGGGGCACTTGTGTGGTTGCTCTTATATATAAGGCTTATGCATTCTTGGGCTGCCCTGCTTCGTTTCAGCGTACGCATGGTCTATCTAACAGGGCAAGGTTCTCGGTGGTCCAAGGCTTAGTTCACGATGAACTTCCTCTGTAGTCAAAAACCCTTGTCATTCAACCCTGCTTAGCGACTCGTTCAGTAGTGCAGGGAGAAAGAAACATTTGTTGAGCAGGGCTTAGACCCTAAGTGGGTTCAGCTGCGTATCTGCCTTGCCTGTGTAGTGTTGGCCCTCTGCGCTCGACAACGCCAAAGATCAGAAATTTTACTCCAAAAGGACACTCTCCCATCAAGGCATCGGGTCTCGCAAAAGATGCTTCAGGATTTGTTGGCCTCAAGCGTGTTTTTAAATCACGGTGTGCCGTTCGGTAGCGAACCAGTTATCCCGTCTGATCTGTCAAAAGATGGCAGGATCCGGACAAAATTCTAGACGAGGACACGTGAGTGCTTTGGAGCACCGGCTTGGCATGTTTGTCTGTGCCGATGTCACTTCTCCTGAAACTCTCATAACTTTTGTTGTCCTGGTCATTGAATAGGAGGAGAAGGAGGAGGAGGAGCAGGAGCACGAGTAGGAGTAGGAGCAGAAGCAACAGCATCAGCAGCAGTAGCAGCAGTAGCAACGGTAGTAGTAGTCGTCGTCGTGGTCGTCGTCGTAGTATGCAATACAGCTGAGTAGTACCAACAGTATCAGTAGTACTAGTTTCTAGTGGTAGCAGTAGCAGTAGTAGTAGTAGTAGTAGCAGTAGTAGTAGTAGTAGTAGTAGTAGTAGTAGTACCAGTAGTAGCAGTAGTAGTAGTAGTAGTAGTAGTAGTAGTAGTCGTAGTAGTAGTAGTACCAGTAGTAGTAGTAGTAGTAGTAGTAGTAGTCGTAGTCGTAGTAGTAGTAGTACCAGTAGTAGTAGCAGTAGCAGCAGGAGTAGCAGTAGTAGCAGTAGTAGTAGGACTAGGACTAGTCGTAGTAGTAGTAGTAGTAG
>CAJNDV010014113.1:104020-127851 GCA_905221635.1 Symbiodinium sp. CCMP2456
TAGTAGTAGTAGTAGTAGTAGTAGGAGTAGTAGTAGTAGTAGTAGTAGTAGTAGTAGTGGTAGTGGTAGGTGGTAGTGGTAGTAGTAGTAGTAGTAGTAGTAGTAGTGGTAGTAGTAGTAGTAGTGTAGTAGTACTGGCACTAGCACCAGCACTAGCACCAGCACTAGCACCAGCACTAGTACTAGTACTAGTACTAGTACTGGTACTAGTACTAGTACTAGTACTAGTACTGGTGCTAGTAGTAATAGTAGTAGTAGTAGTAGTAGTAGTAGTAATAGTAGTAGTAGCAGCAGTAGCAGGAGCAGCAGCAGCAGTTGTTGTAGTAGGAGCAGTAGCAGTAGTAGCAGTAGCACCAGTAGTACCAGTAGTACCGGTGGTACTAGTAGTATCAGTACTAGTGGCGGTGGTCGTCGTCGTCGTCGAGTGATGGTAGCACCAGAAATGGGAATGCCCCTGCCTTTTGCCGAGAATACATAGAGTATACGGGCAGAGTAGAGCGACGCCACTGATAAACTTTGAGCGGTTGCCTATTCCGCGGCAGGAGTTTATAGACGGCATTCTCGATGACCTCTGGAAAGGGGAGGCTGGATTATTCATACCCATGGCTTGAGCAGGGTCTGGCAGTGATTGCTCGAAGCCAGCATGACGCATCTAGAAGTGACTCTTCCCAATTTTTAGTCCTTTTCGGCAAGATGCTGAGGGACATGAAGAAGAAGAGGAGGACGAGGACGAAGCAGAGAACCAGGACGAGATGGACTTGAGCGACGAGGACCAGTCTTTTGGAAAAGTGCAGCGCTTGTAGTACAGGCTTGCTTGGATGATGCTAATCTCCCCGCTTTTTGCGGAACCCGAGTCAAATTCGACTGGCCCCCTTCAAGACTCACAGGACTCACCTTTGTTATTGCAGGCATATCGGAGCAGCTCGTTGATCTTTCGATGTGACTTGCAACCTGCATGCTGCGCATAATGCTGGCAGGGAGTTCGGAATTTGGATCTTTCACCGGGAAGCAGTGAGTGCACAAGAATAGAGGCGGAATGGGACAGTGCGTGCAGTGGCTCGGAGCAGGACCTCGAGAAGTACGTCAACGAGGTCCTGCAATATATTGACGATGACAAGGTGCGGGGTCTTTCTGGATCTCTACGCCAGTGGGATGCATATCCGATCTGCACCGCCGTTGTGATACTACTAGTCCGATTTTTTGTTCGCTTATCTGCAAGTCTACGCCTATCTGCGATCGCGGGGCTGCCCCCGACGTATATACAGCAAGATGCACGGTATGTCAACACCCCAAACTTGCCATGGTAAGTAATCTCGTCTCGGCCAGCCAGCAGCCGGGTCATACTCGAAGAGCGGTCTCCTGTTCTCGGTCTGCAAGGACGACGCAATTCACTCCGACGCTCGCCGTGAAGGAGTGGCAGGTTGCGAGTTGTGCTTTTACTGTGACTGTCACGTTTACTCGCCTTAGAAATCGCGACATGGCGAAGCGAGCCGCAGGTCCCTAGCCGCTGCCACAGCCTGCGCTGACTTGTACGGTATTTGTTTTCGCCGCATGCTTCAACCTGCTATCAGCGGCTGCGGGGCCAAACTCTGAGAGGCTAATCCCTGCATAGCTTGGCTACTACAGAGGCAGCAACAATCCACCCCCCTCCGTCTCGGCACTTGGTGGTGTATCAGGATCCGGGGGTTGAGCGGTTCGTCTGTCAGGTTTACCCACTTACCCACCATTTGGAAACCCAGACATGCACACCGCAGCTTGACCTGCGAAGCTTCAATTTGCCAAGGACGAAGAGGATGCGGGGGACAAGGATCAAGATGACGAGGCAAAGGTCTCGTGCTGGTTCATGTTGCAGCTAGAGGCCTGAAGAGTCAAATCAATTCTCAATGCAGCGCACTACTGAAGTGAGTGTTCGGTGCCGCAGATTGCAGATTTCAATTGCAGAGCCGAGAACCCTACACGGAAGGCTTGTACCTTCAACGTGACTACGGCCCGCGTGACAGACTGGCTCTCAGCTTCCAGTGAAGCTCCGAACTCAGCATGCCAGGACAGCAAGTCTGGGATTGTAACCAGCAAGAGGCGGCATGGGATGACTTGTGTGTCCAGAGATCCAGAATGGTCCAGAATCGGAGTCAGCGGGATAGTTGGCGTTTGAATTACAACCTCGTGTGCGCATTAGTCTATGTGCTTACATGATCTTGCATGCAAACCCGCTATACATATTTCGGAATAGGCCTACGCGAACTCGTTCAGGATTACTGTTGGCAGAAGGAGTTGCGCACGGCAAACACACGTATGTACGCAGGCAGGTAGGCAGCCAGGTTGGTAGGTAGGTATCATATGGTAGGTCTATATGTATGGTAAGTACGTAGTTTAGCAAGTTATGCTAGTTGTGTAGGTCATGTCTTTATTTTATGCTTTGCGACTACTGAATGTGTGTGTGTGTGTATGTATGTATGTATGCATGCATGCATGCATGCATGCATGCGTGCACATATGTATCTCTATATATGTATGTAATGGCGTATGTGTGTTGATGAGGATGTTGCATGTACGTATCATTCATGCAAGTGAAGTAAGTAAGTATGAAAGTAATTATGTATGGATGTATGGCTATGTATGTCATGCATGTTGTGAACGTCGTGTACGAGCTGTACATTATGTATGTTGTGTACCTTATGTCATGCTGTGTTGCGCTGTGTCATGTGATATAAGTATGTGCGCATCTATGTATCTGTGCAAGTGTGTACGTTTGTATGCATGCATGTGTGTATGTCTGTCTGTATATATGTATGTATACATGTATGTATGCATGTATGTATGTATATAATGTTCACATTGACGTAATGCCCAATGCAAGGTAACGGGGTTTACGCAATTTATGTATGTCAGGCATAGAGTTCTATATATTATGCGCATGGCATGGTACATTGGTGGTACATGCTGGATGTAATGTATGCAGTTTCTGTAACGTAGTATGCATGTTGTGTTCATGTTGTGTCTTTGTCAGGTTATGTCGTGTCATGCTGTGTAAGTACTGTTATGCAGGGTATATGTATGGTATTGGTGTATGTATGGTATGCACTGTACTGTAGTGTACTTCGTGTGTGTGTGTGTGTGCGTGTGTAAGGTATGGTATGTTATAGTACAGTTTGTAGGTGTGGCATGGGATGGCACGCATACGCGCGTGCATGTAGAACCACAGCACTTTGTGCTCCCGTAGGTGTGAAACTAGCAGATGCCATGTCTCACTCTCATGTCTAGATTCTGTAAAGCACATGTTGGTTTTGCTGGTGTGCTATTGCTGGCTGCATATCCTGGCTGCATGTTAACCCGGAATGTCGCAAAACTTGCCCTGATGCCGTATGATACGGTCTTACTGTATTGCATCGAGGTCTGGCGGACGAATTTCCGCTCTACACACCATCCAGCTATAAGGTTTTCTGTCCGGGCATACTGATCCGCTTGTACATATCTTGCGGTGCTCTGCTGTAAACAAACAGTTGCTGTTGTGTCTTATTGCCCCTTCTGGTTTCCTGGTTCGACAAGTGTTTTCACAACCAAATGCAAGATGTGTACTTCTACAATGTGTCTCGGCATACCAGGTACGGCTGACAAGACTTTGTACTTAATTTTTCCGAACAGTTCGGAAGATTCCTTTCAGCCTAGCTCGGAGCATTTTCAGCAGGACTTCGGCCCGAGATTCGGAAGCTGGGGCAGGCGTGGCTGTCCCAAATCCCTGTGCCGAAGCTGCAACATACGTGTCATCTTACGTTCGGCCTCAACTCTGACTTTCCAAGCTACCCGGCAAGGCTTGGTTAATCAGGAAAGTAGGCGGAAGCAGGTCGCCATATCTTGCAGTGCCTGAGGCTTTAACATCCTCTGCGGCTAAATGTGATGCAAACAAGTGGGCTGATGTTGCCATTTCGTGTATTGATATGTTTTGACGCTTGCCTAGCCAGAAGAATTTTATGTACTGTGTTTGCCGGTTCATAACTATCGGGGCCTCATTGTTTGGCAATAGAGACCTCTGCGCACATCTGCCTCGAGAGGTCGTAAATAGTCTTTGGATTTGATAATGTACGCGTGGTACAGAAGAATACCGAAATCGCAGAACCCGAAATTCTAGCCTCGCTGCTGTGCTGCTTATCTCCTTTACACGAGCACTGCACCGAGGGCCGAGATCGTCCACGATGTTCGCTCGGGTACATCCGAAGCGGAGGGCGGGAAACTAGGCTTCCCAAATGGTTTCTGACTCGAGAGGTTTTGGAGCTGTATGTAGTGTATCAAGACGGGTCCTCATTGCCACCCAGGAAGAGTGGAACCAAGCCACTGGTGTCGGCGAGATTCGCATCTTGCTGCAGTGAACTTGCAAAAGGGCTGCCGTTTAGCGACATGTGTTTGCCGCTTGCACTGTTGAATCTGCGAGACTGAGTAATTTTGCTATAGTGTTTGTTTCAAAGGCTGGGTTGGGAGCTGTTTTGGCTTCGAAGCAGGAGCTGGTAGTTCAGGCTCCGTTGAACTTCTGTCTCTTTGGCGTGATGTCTCGCTGACAAATATTCCTGATGTGTGTACGGCAGTTTGAAGACGTATTCTAAGATTTCGCAATGCTAGGCAAGCACGTGCGTCGCCACTGCATGGCCACAAGCAGTAGTGTATAGCCTTTCAATGAAGCAGTGTAAGAAGACATCCAGGAACATAAATGAATTACTTTAACCTACATGTTTGCGAGTAAGGTTCTGTCGATCAAAACAGTAACCCCAATATGTTAGTATCAGCGCCTTATCAGCGCTTGGTTTAGTAACAAACGGAACAGCATTACCCTGAAGTAGCACAACAGTTGGCATTGAAGAGACGCACCGAGCTATCAATGAGGGTGGCTGCCTGAAACCTTGGGATGCTAATATGTTCTTGGTGGTTCAGTCAATGCCCTTCGTGATGTTTCGCTGTTTCTGCCATCCCATTTCCAGGTAGTAAAAGTCATCGACAGGCGCCTCAGCTACACTACGCGCTGAGCATGTTCTCATTCCGTTGGTAAGGCTTGGCCTTGGCTTCTGAGGACAGAGCACACGCAGCTCGGACGTTTGCTGCAGAAACTTCGCGGCTCAAGGCAAGCTACGCTGCCGACGACTGCCCCCTTCCTGCCCTTATCTTCCGAAATGTGCAACATGTGCTGCAGCATGTGTGAAATTGCGATACAACTCCTCACTCAGTACTTGGCCGTGGGAATTTGCGGGCATACGTTTCACAACGGTACCGGTGCTGCAGCCTGGATGCCAGGCGCGACACATTTCTTGTGCCAACATGCCGAAGCCTGGTGTTTAATGCTCCTCGGCAGCATTGCCACGTTCGCCTACACAGAGCACAAAGACACGGGCGAGAATAGGAAACATTATAGTCTCCGGTCCTAGCTAGACAAGAAGAGAATCAGGAGTGGGCCAGCTTGTTTTCGCAAGAGACCGCTGCAGTTCGGCCCATCTAAGAAAGCTTGTGGTCCCTCATGCAAGCAACCTACAGCAGATGTCTTGAACAAGGTGGATGGAACCCAGCATTATCTGCAAGTCGCGCTTAACATGAGATTGCGAGGACTCTTGCCTGCAAGCTTGAAGTTTTGGGCCGTGCGAGTTGCAAGGCTTCGGCCCATTTTTCGCGGCTGCCTGCCGACCCGGCTTCGTCTGCAGGGTTTGGCATTTGCCTGATACAAGGAGAAGCTCGGAGGCTTCAGATGCAAGCGCTCAGAGCCGAGGCGTAGAGGAGGAGCCCTGGCAGAAGCTCTTTGACTTGAAGGGCAACTGGGCCTACTACAATCGGTTGGCCTCCCACGAGGAACAGGCGTGGCAGCACCGAAATCGTATTTGGGTTCCCCTTATACATTAAGGTACATTCCGTAATTAAGGGGTTTTGGAGTCTCAGATGCATGAACATCCAATATAAGCCACAGAGCAGCAGAAGAGACGGCTGCCTTCCTTGAACCTGAGGCTCCTAGCCGTGAGACCCGCTCATTCTAGGATGAAGGTAGCCGTTCATGTGGCAAGTACATCGAGATATGGTAGCTGAACAAGTGGGCCAGAGGACAAGCCGAAAAAAGTATAAGTTCATGATCGTTCTGTCGGACATCAAGAGCGCCATGTGTCAGGATTTCGAAGCATTGGGCTCAGTAGACGTCAGACTGGAATTATGGAGCGGCGAACAACAGATCAGTGACAATAAGTCAGACTAGCCTGCGATATGCGAGTGTGGTATCTGCTGCCACTGTGGGAGGCTGTCCTAGGTTGTTCTGAATTCTGAAGTGGTCGAAAGATGTCCAGGTCTGGAAGGATCGCAACTTCAAGAAGAACTTTTCGCACGGATTATACTTGGAGCAAGCTGCTCGGCTTTTACTCCCATGCGCGCTCTTCTGTGTCATTGCTCAAGCTCGCATCTCAACTGCGGGGTTTGGGCTTCCGAAGCTGAGCGGTCAATCGGACAAACAGCCGCCCTCGAATCTGTTGTTGTGTCTGGATGTACCTCAGCAGTGTTGCTGCGGTGTGCACCAGTAGTCAAAGAGAAGAGCCCGCCCTGCTGAAACATGACTTGCAGTTGTGCTAAGCCTGCAAAGGAATTCATTGGATGCTTCCTTTGCCATTATTGCCACAAGGTGACGCTGCCTGGTGGCCAAGCTGCCGACGAGGTCTACCCAGGCAGGATCCATGGTTGACCCTCACCACCTCCGAAACCTGTAGGAACGGCTACAGTACGATGCAATAGCTTCTGCGCACATTTTCTTTGTCCAGAGATCACTGGGTTGTAGCACCACTCAGAAAACTGATGGAACGCATGACAAATGCCGACCGAGCACTATACACACAGCCGACAGATGCACTAGGGTTGCAGTGATGCTAGCTGCTAGATAACCATCAGGGTGTTGAGGCGGGGATGCGATTGCTTCTTACGTGTACCACAGCATGACGGCATTGCGTGCTGTGCAGTCGTTGGCTTATGTCACTTTTGGTCCTGCGGTCTAGGGTTGAAGGCGCTAGCGGCTCTGGCTGTAGCAGAGAGTGTGGTCACAAGGATCTCTGTGGGTTGCTTTTTAACGATTGCCCAGCAGACATCAGAGCTCACTCTTGGGAAGCGGGTGCGGCCTTTCGCAGTCGTTCGTCACGAGATAAGGTATTTTTCTTTGAGCGGTGCAGAGTCTTCTGCATGTGTTTGTCGTTAATCGTTAATCGTTTCTGCAAACACTTGTGGCTGATGTGCATCCCTGCACGGTCAATCGGCGAGTCAAGCGCAGCACCTTCACTGATACTGTAGGGACTTTAAAACCTTTAAGCTGCACAATGTCTGGAACATCCCGACACAGGAAGCCGGCGTGTGCAGGAGTCGAGCTTGATCCCTTAGCAAAGCCTTTCCCCGCAACAGCTCTGGAAACCAACGATGAAAGACGGAAGATGTAGGCTTTGTTGGTCATTTGCTGTGTTGATTCTTGGGTTCAGGGTTGAAGGTGGATGCATGTGCCACTGCACTTATCGGCAGGTGGTAAAGGTCGCGATCTCTTTGCCAAGCGGGGCGCTGAGGGGCCACTTCGTGCGGCCATGCGGGCATATGAGACAGAGTCACGTAGAGCGGCGCTTACTGGTGAGTGTGATGTCAACAATGATTCAGAGAGGACACTTCACGACGACTCCAAGCTGCTCGCAGGGCTAGGCCTGTTGCGGCAGAGGGGCTTTCTACAGCTCTACTGCTTTATGTATGCTTTATGTGTGCATGTGAATGCGCACGTATCTGTGGAATCTTCCTTCAGTACACCAACCACCCGAGTGGCAGGAATGGTGTATGGTCTCTCTCTGTGTGTGTTGTGTGTGTGTGTGTGTTTGTTTGTGTGTGTTTGTTTGTGTGTGTGTGTTTGTTTGTTTGTTTGTGAGTGTGTGTGTGTGTTTGTTTGTGAGTGTGTGTGTGTGTGTTTGTTTGTTTGTTTGTTTGTTTGTTTGTTTGTTTGTTTGTGTTTGTGTGTGTGTGTGTGTGTGCGTGCGCGTGTGCGTGTGCGTGCCTTATGCATGCCTGTCCACAGGCGCATTTAAAGGCCTGGATGTACGAGGGGTTTGTACAAACGGGCAGATGTGGTTTTGCTTCTCCACTCTCTCTATCTTTCTCTCTCTCTCTCTCTCTCCCTCTCTATCTTTTTTTCACTCTCTCCCTCTCTCGCTCTTTCTCCCTGTCTTTCTCTATGTGTGTCGCAGTTCCGTGCGGGAGGCAAGGTTCCTGCTGTCTTTCAAGGCCTCCTAGGACCTCCAGGCCTTTGTTAACTCGTCTAGCCGGGAGCTGCAAATCGGGAGGTTTGGCTCCAGCTCTTCTACCTGAAACAAAGTAGCTGCGGCACAAAAGGCATACTTGACTCTGTCGATCTGTCATATACCGATAATCATACCTTATCTACCTAGCTAGCCTTTGAAGCCGACACAGAGAAGCTCTGCAGGTCATCCGATGCTCCGATGGCACAGCGACCCAGAGCTCAGAGGCCTGTACGGAAAAGCCCTGCGAGGAGGAGCCCCGCCGTGGGAAGCTTTCTCTGACAAGAAGAGGCCCCTTTACATGTAGGGTTTGAAGTTTCGGGGATTACAGCATCTGTATGAACCCACAGCAAAGAGCTTTAAAACCCAATGTGGCGTTCAGCATCCAGGGTGTTGTCATTTTTGAGTTGTTTGCCTGCCGCATCATCCCTGAAGTCCATCACGTCACGGATTTGCAGAGGCAGTTCATCGTAGCGGTTTGAGCGACCCAAACTCATGAAGGAGCTGGCCTATCAGCTGTCTGTTGCTGGAGAATCTTTGGGCAAGGAGCTCGCAGCCGAGGCAACCTTCATGCAGGGACGCGGAAAATTCTAGAGCTTGGGATGCATTCCGTACTCCTCCCAGTAGAGTACAGGTGTGGAAGCTTTACATAGCGCGATTGCAAGAAGATGTGACCTCCCGAAGAGCATTCCTTGAGTCCCATCGGCAGATGCCCCATGCTGCGACCATCATTGAGTCCTGTACGGCTGTCCGGGCCCTAGCTCGGGGATTCAGCAGCCTGGAGTTCTCGGTCCGTCGGATTCTCAAAAGGTGGCGAAATCCAAATGTGCTCTAAACTTGCCGGAAAGCTGGAATTGCACCCCGTCTTCGCCTCCAGAGAGGTTATACCACTGATACTCGTCCTGAGCTCATGCTTCGGTGAGGCCAACAATGCCTACGACGGCATCATCACTGTGTTCACCTGAGCATGACAGCACTTGCCGCTAGAAGCTCTGCACCTAACTCGGTGACGAAAGCCCCTGACTTACTTTCTTAGGTGACTTGCATCCGCGGCGGCCTCACCGCCGACCCGTCTGCTTGTGTCCCTGCATGCCAGCTGCTCAGCCTGCGGGTACCTGGCAGAGGAGTCGGAAGGTACTCGCAAGGCGGCAGCACCTGCGCCCCAAGTGAATGTGCAGAGATTGCGGTGCAGGTTGCCAAAGACATGCAGATGTCAGTTCTGACATGCTTCACGGCCAATGCTGTATCAACCTCCAACCTCCCTGCCCTTACATATAGTGCCCTCATGCCGAAAGTCTAATCTACAAACTTCTTGAAAGAGCACCTGCTGCAAGCACGAATGATGCAGACATGACCTCTACATGCAGCCATGCTATGTATGGCTTTTGCATGCTTTTCCACATCCATCGGTTCCCAACCTTGGGGCCCTAAACCAGAGGTCTCACATCCTACACGGCCGAGCTGGCTCTCGGATCGACCAACTACACGGCGCGCTCCAAGAGACATCACCTGTGCTTGGTCTTCGGGATTTTGGGCTTTGGGCTTTCGGGATGTTGCAGTGTTAGGGTTAGGGCAACAGGGATCTTAGCAACATTGGGCCCCAATGTAGGGGCCTAAAAGAGTTATCAATAGTATTTTGGGGGCTGTTTGTTGTAGTTATAGCATAATTTACCCCAAAACCTATTCTAATTGTTAAGGCCCCGCAGTAAGCCGCTTCAGGCTTAAAAGTGTGCCCAGGAGTTCCGTCAAGGCTTGGCCTTCGCGGGGTCCTACGTTCGCATCGCTCTGGAAGCCAAGAGACTGCAGACTACATGTTATAGGTTAATCTTTCTGGTTTATAGATGATTTCAGGTTAACATGCCGAGTGTGACGAGCGTTGCAGGTGAGCCCGTTGAACCGCACTGCAGAGGGTGGCAACGAGACGCAGCAGTGCTCTGCACCTTTGCCGCACATGTCTAGCCGTTTCCAGGATTGAACGTAGAAGCCACCCATGCACTGCTCAGAAAGTAGAAATTATTTTATTATTATTATTATATTATTTAATTGGGAAATCTTCAACTTGGAGCACCAGAGGACGAAAACCTCAGAGCGAGTTTTGGGCAGAAGGACGACAGGAGTCGTCTTGACTCCGAAAAGTCGAATGCATTTCTGAAGCGAAACCCTGGAACACTGCATCGCAACGTGTACCCCTCCGGCCCAGGCCGTTAGAACCCGGAGTCTCGATGTTAAATACAGACGCAACTGTAGTAGGGAACTGATATGTATATATATATATATACACATATCTATTATCAGACAGTTTATGGGGGACCAGTATTGCTAGCGTTTTCAATTAAGAGCCCCATATTGTACCTGACTTTCCAAACCTTCAGTCGAAAGATGAGATATGACAGCATGACAAGACCCGGATCAGGAACTGGGTCCGGAGCACGGGGGGACGTTGACGGCTGGAAGCCCGGAATTCTCAGAGAGTTTGCTCCGGAGTTCGGATATGTTGCGTTTGAATCTCAAGGAGTCGATTCTTGTTGTAGTCCATGTTCAGATATGCCATGGCTACCCATATTTACTCAGGTCTTTTGCTACAGTTTTACAACTCATGACACTACTTCGCTCGAGCGTTGGTCATCCGCCCCAACCTATCATAAATCGCGGCAAGACCGGCCGCCAGCGACAAGCCTCGTCAAACGGGTCCTGCACGTGTGCCGTGTGCCGAGGTCTCTTGCAGTCTGGAGCTCAGCTAGGGTTCAGGGAGCTCTGCTGAGCAGTTGACCCAGAATGAATCCATCGTTGAGCAGCCTTCGACTGGATGGACATGACTCCTGACTCTTGTAGTGGGCGGCAACAAGCCATCTCTGCCATTCTGCCTTGATCTGGCAGACTCCCTAGGATGATGCATTGATTTTTTTTCAGGCTGTGATGGAACTGCAGCTAGCACAGTCCAGCCGGACTGACCACCACTCAAACTCTGAAGATCCCTGCAGCCTGAATTCCACAGCTCCAGCCCTAGATCCAGTATCGCCGAGCTCGCGAAGCCCCCTCGAACCATTGAGCCTGCAACAGCCGTGTCTCCTCCATCGAAAAGAGGTTCTGGCGTCGTGCCGGCAGCCCAGCATTCCATTGTGCTGTCACCACAGACTGCAGAAAAATCTATGTGACCGCTGCACAAGACTTTCCTTCCTTTACCACGACGATCTGACTCAGAGTTCACAGCCGCAGGCTCTCGTAGAGTCGGATAGCACAAGATTCCTGAAAAAGCAAAGAGCTGCCATGTGCGTTCAGGTCTCTATAGAGGCCAGAAAGTGAGCTCGAATACATCCCAAAATGGTGTTCTGCAGAAATCTGTCTTGTACCACCCGGAAGCTCAGCAAGACAGTCTTTTGTGCTTCTTGTTGAATCTTCAACTCAGGAAAATTCTGGACTCTGTTTCGGCTAAGGAGTGCCACTAGCAACTGCGTGGTGGGATGCAGCTCCACTGTTCTTGATCAGGCAGATCAGCAGTCTGTGCAAAAGAATTCGCAACAGTTTGATTATTGATGTTTGTCATTTTGGCATGCGATGTACTTGTACAGGAACACTACGACGAAGACGCCCACGACGACTGCTACTGCTGCTGCTGATACTGATACTACTACTACTACTACTACTACTACTACTACCACCACCACCACCACCACTGCTGCTACTGCGACTACCGCTCGTGCTGCTGTTGCTCTGCTCCTGCTCCTACTACGACTTCTACTACTACTAGTACTACCACCACCACGACGACGACGACTACTACTACTACTACCGCCACCACCGCTACCACTGCAACGACGCCGGCGTAGATACATCCTGGCAATGCCAATCTTGGAGGTCGTTGACATCGTGGACAGGACTGGTGGCAAGTATCCCAACCTGACTTCTGGAGCACGGCGCCCACGGTTGAAACTTCTCCAGGTGTTTGTCGCACGCTGCCAGCACATGTAGAGGCAAAACTATGTGTATGTACGTGTATATATATATATATATGCTGAAATAGATGAGCTAGGCAACTCAAACGAGGACTGGCATCTGCATTTCGCGTGTATTGAATGCGGATGAACACGCAAACAAATCATCGCACATAGGCTCAGCCTTTGGGGCGAAACTCGCAAGGCAAGCAGTATGTAGTATAGGCGCCTCAATAATTACGTTCCTTATCATAGATATAGTATGATATACCCCAAAACCCTAGTCTACTTATGAAGGCCCCGTACATATTGGGGAAGCAAGGCTACTCTTCGATACATCCCCGGCGTGTTCGCTGCTCATAGACAGCAAGGCTCCCTCTCATACAAAAAACCCAAGCGACTCAGGAGATGAGGCAGCAGCAATGTTTCTGTATGACTATATATATATATATATGGATTGCGATAGTATTCTGCATTATGCATTATGGTTATACCTATTCACAAGAGTTGAACTCTGAAGGTGTGCCCCTCGGCAATAAAGCCTGAGCTTTAAGCAGGGGGTTGTAAGTTCTCGCAGCTGTGGCTTAGGTCTATCTCAAGTCTGGAGAGAATACCACCATGGACCGCCCGTCTGTTGAAGCCACCAGTGGCGATGGAGTGCTGAAACTTTGCATCCGAAGCTCTGCCTACAGTGTTAGTGACGCTAGCGTTTCCACACCAGATGAAGCCACAGTCTGTGGCAGGACTGCCCATCATCCATGTACTCCGGCAGCATGACCTTCAGCTGTGCGAGCCTTTGCCAGTCATTCTCGGGGCTATTGGTAGAGGGCTTTTTTCCTGCTGGTCACCGTCCGTGCTCTTGCAAGTATCATCTCTGCCAGCGCAGCTTCTCTGATGTTCAGGCAGCAGTGGCGTTCCGACACTGACTCACAACTGCGTGCCGGAATCCAAGAGCTGTGCATCTGCATACGAGATGCAGTGTAAGCGATGACATTCAACTGTACTGAGAGCAGCGGTGACGAGGAAGAGTCGTCCCCCATGCTGTTACCACCTTCGGCCGAGGCCCCTCGCTTGCCCTGCAAACGACACCATCCTTCTGGAGCTCGACGGATCGTCGTCCAACTACAGCCTTCAGGCAAGTCCCGATGATGTCCAATGGTGTTGGTTGCGTCATTGAGCCAAGACTCATGCTTGCAATCGTCAGAACGAGGATCTTACTGAGCCCTGCATTTGCGCAGCCCGTTTGAGCCTGTCTCCTTCTCTTTCACAGAGAGATTACCCGGAGAATTCAGGGATTGGGGGTGCGTATTTGCCGGGTTCTCTTCGTCGAAGCATGACTGTATACACACATATGCGGGCATACACGTATGTGTGCATGCGCGTATGCAAGATTGAATCCAGGTATGCACATATGTATGCATGCATGCATGCATGCATGCATGCACGTCCTCATGTCTGCATGTATGTACGTATGTGGGTACTTAGGCGTGTCTGTAGGTCGGCAGGCAGGTAGGTAGACATGTGTAGGTACGTGTGTATGTATGTACGTATGCATGCATGTAGGTAAGCATTGGTGGATGCAGGCATTTACGTTCGCCGAAATCAGATTCTGCAACGAGGAAATTGAAAGTGAAAGGATGCTTGTATGCATGCTTGTGTGCACGAATGCTTGCCTGCCTGCCTGCCTGCCTGCCTGCCTGCCTGCCTGCCTGCCTGCCTGCATGCATATATGTATATCTGCACGATAAGTAAGTATACATAAACAAGTGTATATGCCTGATGCTTCTTCGAGCTTCTAGGTGTAGTCCTTGTAGGCCAGGGAGCTTCGCACTCGAGCGAGGCCGAAAATGTCCATGATGAGAACACAAGCGTGGAGTGCAGCTCGGTGAACCCGGATTGGCAGCAGAATCTACAGGTGCCGGGGTTCCGTTCTGGATGTCCGAAGTCTGCGGTTGTCATTCCTACATTGGTTGCCAATGTTTGCCTCAGTCAGGCTAAGTGAGACATGTTAGGACACCCAGAAGGCCCCTACATGTCGCTGCTTCAGCATCAGTCAAGATCGCCTGAAGCCCGACCCAAGCATCGAAACCAGAAGCCCTGGTCAGGTTATGTGCAGATACGGCCGGCTCGGGTACGATGCTTCAACTTGCCGTGGCCTTCGAACGAACATGTTTCTGCAGATCGGACTCACGTGAACAGTTTTGCTTGCATCCATGTAGGGAGCCGCATGAAGGGAGTGTACAGTACATATCCTTCGTGCTTTATCTCCGATGTTAATAGAATTCACCACCAGCGCACTGCCGAGGTGCTGGCGTCCCTTGCAGCACAAGCACGTCGGCGAGCGCCAGGGACACAGAGCCTGCCATCACGAGAACCTGAAAGCGCAGAGCTTTCAATGATGAGCTCTTGCAATATTGCCGTAGAGCCCGCGCGGCCCGCAGAGGGCCCGTAAAGGCCCGCAGAAGTCCCGGGCCCGATATGGTACCCTTGCACCGCTACCCGGACTTCGCCCTGACGTGTCTGACGCCGGCAGGTTTCTGTTGGCTGGCTGAATGCTTCGCTCAATCCGGACACTGAGGCCAGGCAACTTAGAGTGGAGATGGCTGTTCGTGAGTCGACTTGCGCCAGAGCACTAATTTTATCCGCATGTGCGGGTTCACAAACGCACATGCGGCCCCATGCTGCATGCATGTATACATGTATGCTGCATACACAAGTAGTCTCAGCACGGGAATGACCCCGTTAGGGGCAAAGCTCCGTTCATGATTGCTATCGGTGCTGCTAGCCAATAGTGCGACTGCTGTTGCTAATGCCGTGGCATCAACTTTGCTAGTTGGTTTTGGTACCTTTGTCATCTCTCCTCTGTTTCTGGACCTGGTGCGCAGGTCGCTCACGCCAGCACCTGGACAGCTGCACACTCAGCCTCAGGCAGTAATTACTACCAGTAACAATAGCAATATTAATAGCAATAATAATAATAATAATAGTAATAGTAATGGCCAATTCAAAGACGAGGGAACTGGGGACGGGCCTAGGAGTGGCAAATGGGGATTCAGGGTTTGGGGTTTAGGCTCCCTTCTCCTCAGGTTCTGTGCTACAGCATCAACACCGAGTTCTCCGGAGATATCAATCTGCGCATTCCTTGGTGCCGGTCAAGTTGCATGCATGATCAGCAGCTTGTTGGACTTGCACTTGGAGAAAGACCGTCCAAGCTGCAGCGCTCGATACTAGACCAGGCTGGATCATACTGCCCTATGCTGTGCTGTCCTATGCTCTACATTACTATATACTATACCATACTACATCCCCGGCCTTATTCCTGGCCGTAGCTAAGTCGATGCTCAGGCGCTGCAAGGGCGGCACGGTTCGCTGCGGCCCCAGACATGATACTGGTATGGACCCTTCGGAGTTTTGACAGAAATCTGGCTATTCCTGCAGGCATCATGCGTGCGTCGGGCCCATTTTTTGGGGTGTTTCTGGTAATGAGTCGCTGCTTGAGTTCGAGGATTCAAGCTTCGGGGCCCCTACCGTGGGTGTATCCAGCTGACCCAAGCTCCAGCTCCGTGCCAGTCGCCGATGCCAGCTGCCAGCAAGAGGAGGCTCTGACTGTTCGCGGCTTGTATCGCAGTAGTAAGACGAGCCTGCAACGTGGAAGCTGGAAAGGGGGATGAGTCATTAGTCCTGGTTTTCCCCACAATATAGTTTGCTGTCAGGGCTTGAGAACAACGAGTGTTCAAGATTTTGGCAGTTAAAATAAACCGCTATCTTCTGACAAGGATCGAATCGTTTCTCGCAGGAACTGAAGATGCAGGCAAGTCGATGCTTTCATACAAGAGCAGGAAGGTGTCGGGCACCTTCGCCAAGACGCACATAGCACTACCGTGTCATGCGCAGGGATTAGCCAGCTTGTTGCAGGTCTGCCCGTCTCACACATTACTAGTCTTGGACGGTCCTGTAGAGATGCACCCCTAAGCCCGAAATCCTGAAGACCCCAGGCAAACACACATCCCTCTTTGTAGGCTACAATAAGTATGCCGTCGTGAACTCCACAACCCTACTGGAAATATTGAGGTCCTTACAATCCCCTATATTAGCTATCAGCCCATCGATCGAAGCTATGCGTGGAGGTTGGCTGTCGCCCGAGCGGCCGGGCACCCCAGCCTTGTTCAACGATCTTTGATGCAGTCAATCACGCTTGGATGTTACAGTACCCTTTACGGATTCGCGCGGTGCTCTTAGATCTTCGTTCAGCTGTCCTCGGATTGAATTACAGCAAGTTTGAGAGCTCATGATTGCAAAGGCTTTGTAAGTTGATGCCTATTGGATGTGCAGATGTTTGTCTCAGTCCGTCTGTCTGTCTCTTTGTTGGCTTGTTTGTTGTGTGTGTGTGTGTGGTTTGCACGTCTCTGCGCATGTGTGTGCATGTGCATAAACCTTCTCGGGAGTTGAAAGGCTCCACACTGTTCTTTGGCTACCGAGGACAGTACGCAAGCGAGACAGCTGCTGTTGGAAACTACAGCGTGGTGCGCTGCTTGAGCTCCGGGTGGCGTTTGCTTGAATATCCGACCTTTAGTACCTGACTGCAATGATCGGATATGCTGCTGTTTTATGCTACCCTACACCCCTACGACCCCAAGCCGCATTCCACAAAGTGGGACGCTGTTTTCGCTCTTGTTGTCGCTCTTGATGCCAGAACGACTTTCCGCTAATCAGGAAATCTTGCCATTAGTCCTTTGTCGTGTGTTGGTCTGCAAGAGGTATACACACACATATATACATCTATATATATATATATCTCTGTATATGTGAGGGAATAAAGTTGGAACAAGTTTAGGTTCTCAGCAAGCTACACACGTAGCACCGAGAGATCCAAATCCGCATGATGACTAACTCATACCAGCGAGACCGAATTCTGCCGCCTGCTGTTCCTTCTACATACAAGTACCCGCGTTGTTGCGACTGAAACAGGTTCTGGGTCCATCCAACACGGTGACCTCCGGTGGCACATGGGAAGTGGCCGCGACACCAAGATGTTTTGGCGTTATGAATGTGGAGTTCGCGGCCGACGGGGGATTGAAAGGAACTAAGTCGTAATTTGGAATCGTTGGCATGTAGTTGGTTTGGAAGTCTTAATGACTAGACTCGCAACGCGAAGCTGCAGAACGTATCGTGTGGGTGCCGATTCGACGAAAGCCGCCCAGGATTGCGAGAGCAACACCGAGGGCAATTATGCTGCACGCTCGGTATTTTTGGAGGTGTTGTCGAGGACAAGAGTAGTTCCCTCATAACTTGCACGGTTTTGAGCTCCGGCCTGTTGAAAGGATTCGCGTCACTCGAACCGTTCATGTCAACCAGACACGCCACAGTGGATGTTTTCCCGGATTCCCAGTTGGGCAAGATCACCGTGACGTGCGGTGCTCTGGGCAGCTACACCAGTCATGGCCCTAGTGAATCTTCTCCAGATACTGCTACTCCTACTGTTGCTGCTGCGACATGCTGCGCCTACTCGCCTGCTTCTGCTACCACTGCTAGTGAGCGGCAAGGTTGTCATGGTTTGGGCTACAGGCCCTAGCCGCGCCCTCCGGGTGAGCAAGGGCTAGGACTTTAACGTGATTCAATGATCTTGCGGTCTCAGTATGCACTGCTAAGAATCAAGAAGTTGGTGTTTTCGCTGCAAGTCTGCTAGTCCTTGTCAGCTGCAGCATAAGGTGTGGACAACCAGTGCGTGGAGCGGCATTGCCCGGCAGGCCGAGACATCAATGTGAACCGTGACAGTGCGAGATATGTGTTGCCGGCAATGCCGCTTGAGCTCATTCGAGGAACCTCCTTGACCGTGTCCAAAGCTGGCTACACGGGAACCGTGGTCACGCCTGTTTCTCAGAGAATCGATGGGCCGATGGCCATAGTCTCCTCTGCATGGCGACAGCATGTAATTAAGATTTTTCAGGTCAAGTACTCTGAGAGCAAGCCAAGCCAAGTGCCAAGGTCGGCAGACATCGCTCACGCTGCCGTGGGGACAGCTTCCTGCACCGACGTGGATCAGGACCGTAGACCAAGAGCTGCTCCTCGCAGCAGTAGTAGTCGTCGTAGTCGGAGTAGGAGTAGCCGTAGCAGCAGGAGTAGTGTTTGCCTAATATGATTGTGATGTGTAGTATTTGTTTTGTTGTTGTCGTCGTCGGAGTAGGATTAGGAAGAGGGTATTAGTAGAAGAGGTAGCAGGGGCAGCAGCAGTAGCAGTAGTGGTACATTTTCAAGCAGTGCAGAGATGAAGTTGCAGGTTCCTTAGGTTTTAGTAGCATGACTGCAGTTTCAACTAACCCAACTTCAGCAAGCTTCGCCGACACGGTATCCATGACCCCGCATGCACGGGGAAGCTTTACACTAAGATAAAAAAAAGTTTTAGGGTTCGGCCTAGCGACATTTCCCGTGCCAGGGCCTGCAAGGCGGGGCCCTCAGTCACGCTCTATAGGATGAGAGTATGCTTCCGAGTGCTTCAAGAATACCAAGCTTTGCAACTTTGTTGTGCGTTGATCAAGGAATACCAGTTTGACAACCCCGGCACTAATGATTCACTAATGTCCGCGAGTATTGGGCAAGTACACAAGTCTTGAACATCAAAACCAGTTCTGCCATTATCTGTCTCGTTACGGATTGTTGAAGCTGTTGCTGGTAGGTACCATCATACCCTCGAACCAGTCTTCTGCTAATCGTCGCTTGTAAGCTGGCCACCACGAATTCAATACTGACAGTTTCGATGATTACCGCGACCTGTCCTGGCAGCAGTCGTGGCGGGTGGTAGCAGTAGCAGTAGCAGTAGCAGTAGCGGTAGCGGTAGCGGTAGCGGTAGCGGTAGCAGTAGTAGTAGTAGTAGCAGTAGTAGTAGTAGTAGTAGTAGCAACAGCAACACTAGTAGTAGTAGTAGTAGTAGTCGTCGTCGTCGTCGTCGTCGTCGTAGTAGCAGTAGTAGCAGTAGTAGTAGTAGTAGTAGTAGTAGTAGTAGTAGTAGTCGTGGTGGTGGTGGTGGTGGCGTGGTAGTAGTAGGATGTAGTAGCAGCAGCAGCAACAGCAATAGTGATAGTAGTAGTCGTCGTCATGCTTATCGTAGTGGTAGTGGTAGTGGTAGTAGTAGCGGTTCCATGACTGCCACGGCCATGATAACTCTTTGCCGCCTCTTGTTGCTCTGACTATGGTGATGGCTGCAGCTACCGAAGTCTGAGCTACAAAATCATGACGATGCTGGTGATGGTGAGGATGACACAAACGCCATGACGGCGGTCGCCGTTCCTGCTTGAATCATGGTGTTTACTGACGTTGTCCGAATTGTTGTTATTTTTGCAACCGTTCTGTCAGCTTAGTTCCCAGAGAAATCCGCTGTTGAGAACTTTTTTGTTGTAGAATCCTCCTGGCTCGTGGTCCAAGCTGGCTGATGGACTTGATGTTTAAGGCTTCCGTTGCAGTCGCCCCCAGCCAAACCTGTCGAAGAAAAGAGTCTCTGGTAGGCCTTCGGGGGGTGCGAGCTCAGGCAATCTTGCTTTGACCTGCGACTGGGGCGTGGTGTCCGTGGACACGCTTGCTCCTCAAGCCTCAGCATTCTCACAAGTTAACGGTTGACCTCAGTGCTCGGTACCTACCAGGACAGACAATCGCAACGGCTTGCTGCTCGCTGTACAATAGCGGAAAGGAGAAGGGCACCATCAGCAGTTCTTACGTCATAGTCATCCCTAAACCCCAAACACTAATAGTGGCCGTCATGCAAAGATCAGAGTTAGGGCTTAGGGTTTAGGCATAGACAAGAAAGATGGCGAGACTTGAGCAGAACCGCCACCGATCCTGTCATGTCATTGCTGCGACAGAATGGCCACTTCAGTCAGGGCATCCTAGCGATGCTGGCGATGCTTTGTGCTTTGGATGCGGATCTCATGTGTATATATATATATATATTATGTTATATGTTATATATGTCTATTATATACAATGTGTCTATATACAGCGACGACAAGTGACCAAGACGGCAACAACGCCCATGATGACAACGAGAAGATGGTGATGGTGATGGTGATCGTCGTGATAAGGGCAGTAATGATGGCAACGAGGAGGAGGAGGAGTAGGAGGGGGCTTCAAGCCATACTTGGGACGAGTGTCGTCCTTCAGCCCTCCTACAGCTCAAGCGACCCGTATTCCAGCCAAGGTCAGCATGTGACGTCGTGTGCTTGCCGTCACGCCCTGGACAGGTCTGCCGTGGGGCCTATGGCATCCGGGGTTGTGGGAGTTCTGTCGCCGGGGTGTCGTTGCAGTCAGATGCAAGGTTTGTGTAGCTGCCTCTCCTGTGAGATAGTTCATGAGGTGTGGCATGTCTGTACCAGAAATCTCGCAACAGCATTATGAACGTTGGTACCCGATTTTACAAATTTAGTATTGTTGCCGCTATTGCGAATTGCGGGTCTCGCCGCTATGTTTGTGTGCAGTGACATTCTTCTTCGTCAGGCCTTCATTGCGGGCACCCCCGTCGATGTTGTGCCACCACAAGTGGCTCGGATGCTTAATAGGAATTGGCCACAACATGTGCACAGCCACCACTCCCTCTCGCCTGACCGACGAAGGGCTGCTCGCTAGGAAACGTTTGCAGGTGAGAGAGAACACCGTATCCATCATAACTACGCAAAATTGAAGTGACTTGAGCACAAAGCCGTTGGCCTTCGGAATTGAAGAAGGATATCCTGGACGGGCGCAACTTCTCCATCCCGTGCGTGGACCTGATGGCAGGGTACAATGGCAATGCCAGGTACTGAGACGGAATGTGGGTTCGTCTCACAACAGCTAGCAGCTAGTGGCCAGCGCCTGTTGATGTTAATAAATTAATAATAATAATAATAATAATAATAATAATAATGGCTTCCTGTCCATTGTCAAGGTCGTTGGCACATGCAGTGGAGGCTCCGTGAATGCGGATTCCAGCAATTGCGTGCTCCGAACTCAGCTTCAAGAACCCGAGACAAAGTTACAGTTGCGCAGGTTTCAACTGAATGGTTGGCCTGTTCTGAGCACAGCACTGGTCTGTATTTCTACCATAGTATGAAGTCGGACTGGACAATTTGCCTGCTGTGCCCCGGTTATTTGCTTCACAACAAACAACAAACCGCGCTGATTGTGCCGCATTGTGGCATGATCGTGGTGAAGAACGGACTGGCCAATGGGATATTGTGAAGCTGCACGCGATAGGTGCTGTTAGCGCCACGTGCACCGAACATAAGCCCGCAAGACTCAGGGGCATGCCCTGCGAAGCGGGAGAGGGCTTCACCATCACGCTGTACGACAAGACGGAACTGGTCAACTTGACAGCAGTCCAGTCCTTAGGAGCTACAGCTTTGATCCATGTTGATTCGTCTACCTACAGCATCACAGCAGAATTCAGGCCTGCTGTGGTAAATCGCTTAGTCGGTTGATGGTAAACACATGAGTGCAGAGTCCTTGAGGCGAGCGAGCCATGACTGCCATGATTACTTGTTAACATTTACTTGATGGGATCTTGGGTGTTTATCTGATGCTCATCTGCTTTTTGCAAGGTCTTGCCCGGAAGCAGTACAGTGAGTACAGATTTCAGGGAGTGGGATTTAAGAAGATAGCAGGGTACAGCGTTTCGCGTTTGCCGTCAGCCCGAATTGAGTAAGTTTGGGGTGTGGTACGTTTTGGTGCTCCTAGTGAGTACTCATGATGAAAAGATCGCGTGGATGGGTTGGCAGGCGAGATCCTTGAGCCAGAACCCTTGCCACAGGGCACCCCGCCAATTGGCACAGGAGCCCACCCACTTCCGGTTGTGGCACAGATGATACCCGGCCATGCACGATGACGAGTTTGAACGGCAGAAGAAGTACGTACGAACCAAAATGAGGCATCCAGATGAACTCATGACAATCGCAGTCACAGTTTCAGAATGTTTCAGACCAGCCGCCAGCACAGCAAAAGCACTGGTTCTGAGAACCACTCATCGGTGAATTACAGACAATACCGGACCCCGATGTTCCTGAGCATAAGTATAATTATTGTCATTACTTAATAGTGTCATTAAATAATATTCTCCTTCCTTGAGGGACCACCAGACCCCAGTGGGTTTTTCGGATCCGAGGACTTGGCCAGCGGCGCCAGTGCCACCTTTCCGTGCGCCTCAGTGAACTCCGACTATGTCGGGGGCCAACTCTTTGCGGATCATGGGCTCGTAACAACAAGAAGCCCCAAGATTCAAGAGTAAGCATGGGGAGTTTTACAGAAAGAAACCAAGGCAACCAAGGCTTGGATCCGAATCGGGAATCCTTGCAGCTTGCGGAGAAAATTGGAGTCCTGAAGAGCCCTAAGAGCATGAGAGTGACATTCAGCCCCTTGACTGCGCCGCAATAAAACCAGTAATAGACATTGTAATTGTAGCATTTCTTGTAACAGAAATAGTACTTATAGTAAAAAAATAGATATATAGTAATATGCAATCGTACAGTCTGGCACTTCGAGCTCTGAAACTTGGGGCTCGCCAGGGCCTTCCAATGGGCTCCCAAACCCAGGCAGGTGACATCTCCTTCCGTTGCCTGGCGGATGCCGTCTCCTCGGAGTGCAACAGACAAGGGCAAATAATTTTTGGGGCCTAAACAACTATCTATATCATTCTCGGGGGGTTCCGTCTTATAGATATAGTAGAATATACCCCAACACCCTATTCTAATTATCCAGGCCCCTATATTTATTGAGTTGGGGCCACTAGTGTGGTACTGGCTGGTTGTGTTTCACAGTTTGGTATCGGCTAGGACTCACGGTCGACACGGGCACTAGACGAACGCGATATCCACGAACAAGAGCTCGTGCACCTGTCCAGGTGTTGCGAAAGGACGTCAGCGGTTGCGTGTGCCAGGCGCATGGGCAAGCAACTGTTTAAATGATTAAGTAAGGGTGCGGCAGTCCGTTCCCAAAGTTTGCAAGCCTGCAGTGGCTGTGGCATGGGCTGGATCTGGCAGAGGCTGTAGGACTCCACCGCGCAGGACCAAGCGTGCAGCACTGCCCCATGCATGGCCACAGACACTTTCTTCGTCCAGCTGCCCTGCCCTCATCGAGCAGAGCTCTCTGGGTCCAGCGCCGCATCTGACAATACCAGCTTGGCTGTTCTGGCTCAGGACGGACACAGAGGCCTCTGTGGCCATCGGGGAACAGGCCAGGGCTCCTCAAGACAGCCGAGCTTCAGTGAATGCTAGTGGCTCAGTGCTCAAATCCTGAACCCGCCCAGAGCCCCCAAAACACCCTTCATTGTGGCCCAACTAGTAGGTAACTAGGCCCTCTTGCGGGAGCCTGGTGGTCATGGGCAACAAATGCCAATTTTGTGGAGTCTGCAGGTGAGCTCGCTGCAGACCGTATCCCGGACCTGCGAGTCGGCAAGGAGCACAGGATTCTCGTGGTTTCGCGGCTGATGTCCGCCTGGATGCTCCAAGACATCCCAAAGAACGAAACTTGGCTTCTTGGACCAAGGCCGCCCCCGGCCACGACGGCAGTTTCTCCGTCCTTTGCAGCGGAGGCAGGTAGACTGCACCAACTCGAGCAAAGATGCATAGAATTGATTTGAAGGATGTCTGCTGTGTCTGTCTGTTTGTCTGTCTGT
>CAJNDV010014113.1:144311-161883 GCA_905221635.1 Symbiodinium sp. CCMP2456
TTGATGAGGAAGCCTTGAATTACCACCGTGCTGAGTTCCGGGTGAGTGACTCCCAAGACACGTACGGACTTCAAGCTGAGCCATGTCGCTGAGCCATGTCGATGGATGGTGAACCATCGAAGTAGACGACCTCGGACGACAAGCATAATGGTGACAGGAGCAGCTGTTTCGGTGGCAGCGAAAGTGTTGACAATGAACATGATGAGGAATCATGTGGTTGCTGGAACTGATGACGACGATGATGGGGGTGATGTGTCTTGATCACGATCGCAGTTCGAGTTTTTTCAGTCGTGATGGATGTAAGTTTGGTTCCTTTCTATTAACTGTCTCAGTCCGTGCACCTTGCATCCCACTGATGTTCCCAAGCTCTTCGGTTTGAAGGTGTCTGCCACGGTGAAGGCCTTCATCAGCACGCCCCTGAGGGTGACTTCGGGTCGGTCTCCTCCTGGTCAGTGAGCTCTTCTGCTAATCGATCCCGGCAGGTAGTGACTGATGCAAAGCAAGAAACGATTATTGCCAACGTTCTTGCGTTTACAAAATCACAGGGGTCTGAAGCCCAAATGCCGAAACCACGGTGGTTTAGAGCTTCGGCTTGAGCTCGAGTCCATGTTTTCTTCTGCCCAGAGCATCGCATGCCCCAACAACGGCTAGCTATTGCTGACGGAAGCAGCAGCAGCAGCTGCCAGCAAGCAGCAAATGCAGCAGCCTACACCGCCACAACATCGACGCCAGAAGCGGCAACGGCACGAGCACGAGCAGAAGTGCACTGGCACCAAGGCATGTCAGTGTGAAACTTTCGACGTCCAAGCTTCGAGGTGCCGACCTGCCGAACGAGCTCATTGAGCTCCTGGAGAAGCGCCCCGGCTTCTTGAGGAGGGCGGCCTGGCGGTCTTTGCCAACTTTTCAACCATTCACTTCCGAAGTTCCATAGCCCACGACCCCACATGAACACTCCCACGCGGTTCAACCTTCTTAGTATGGGCTGCTGGCCTACAACCTGAAGTTTTGTACGGAGTAAAGCGAATCAGGCTTAGCAGGGCGGGTACTGCAGAGGAACTGCAGCGGCACTACGAAAACGGAAAACGGAGGGCTGCAGTCTCGAAGGTATGTTCATTTTAGACGTGGGCTTTGGAGAAGTTCGAGTCGCAATGCAAGTCTCTAACAGCACCGCAACCCGGAGCCCCAACTCCGAACCTCCAACATCACTGCTAGAAACAGGATCTAAGATTCAGATGCCATGGAGCGCGATTTCGTGTCCCTTGGCCAAGGATTGTGCTCCACAACTCTGACTTCAGTCTGGTCCTTGTGGCCTCTGTCGATGTGATCTTTGCGAAGAGCCGCAACTCTCACAAGCGTCGAGATTCGAGATATATGGAACACCAACGGCACATGTGTTCAATCCTGAGCCCTGAGCCCGCAAGCATCACCGAGACCCGGGTGTTGGTCCCCGTCAGCAATTCAGATCATATATATATATATATATTTACCTGACGCACCTTCAAAGGATCTTGGCCAGAAGGTGCGGCAGCTTCCTGTAGGTCCTGATCTGTGTTGACTCTTTGGGTCGAAGAGGACAAGGCGCAAACCCTAAGCCAAAAAAGCAGAACGCACACCTGTCAAGACTCTCAAGACCCCAGCTCCTGTCAAGACATCAATCCCTGCACTCTCATCCTCTTCATCCTCGCCCCCAGACAGCTCAGCATCCGAAAACAGAAGCCCTGAGACCAGAACCCGACAAGTACACGTGCGACAGTCAAAGGCCTGAAGCCCGAACCATTTGTATGCTTTGCATCCAATTGGCATCCCGGGCTCTCGAGACTACGCCCAAGAATCGCCTAGTTTCAGAAAGCGCCAAGGGTCCACAAACCTGTGCCGAAGGCAGTGCATAACGCAGACGGTCGTGGTAGGGCGTCAGTAGGACAGAAGGAGACAAGAAATCAGTGCGAGACCACCAGTACATGTCACCGGGTCCGAGAAAATCGTATTCTGCTGTATAGGCCATTCCATGACCTGGGACCTGGCCACGGCAACTTTCAGGCAAGAACCGAAACCTCCAGAACCTGCTCGTGCTTACAGCCATCAAAGCCGACAAGTTGCTGCCTCGGTGTGGTGTGGTTGGCTTCACCGCTTTGTGGTTTCTGGCCCTAAGGGCATTGAAATTGAAACGTCCCTCACAGCTGGCTTAGGAGTTTCAAGGCGGTACGCCCTACATCCTGTTCCCTACGAAACGAGGAATTCAAATTTTCTGGCAAGGGCAGGATGGGGAGCACCTGAGGTTTGGGGCATCAGGCTTTCAGGGCTGCGGTTTGAGGATGCGCGATTTCGGAATCTTCGGAGGCAGCCATATCATAACCATCCCGCGCGTTACACGTCTCACATTTGGCCCTGCCAAAAAATCCTGCACCCCACGGAAACAGCAAAACTGTACCTAAGGCCTACACGGCCAACCGCCTTGCTAGGCCCAGGTCCAAAGCCAACTCGCCAGGCCTTTCCGAATCTTCAACCTTCAACCCCGGCTGCGAAAGCCACTTTGGAATTCACTGCTGAGCAGAGCGGTGCCAAAACTCTCTTCACCCTGACCGTAACTGGCACGCTTGTACGACAGGGACCGCGTCATGGACTACATCAACCGCCTGGACAACTACGACGGCCCCGAGATAGCAAAGATCGCCTTGGCCCCAGATGCTCCATTAGGGAGCCTGAAGCTATCGAGAGACTGAACCCTTGGTCCTAAATCTTGTAGATAGACACCTTCCACCGAGTCTCTCAGGCCCTCGGCGATCCTTATGGCCTGTACGAGGAGGCGCGCAACGGAGGTGTCAGGCTGTAAGAGGAGAAGTGTTGAGCTAGATTTTGCTCATTAAGAGCTTGATTGTTTTAGGTATTGTTGCTTGGGGGGCCCAGGGACTTTGGGGTGAATTTGGTGGATTGTGGTTTCAAGGTTTCGGGTCTAGGAGTAACGAAGGGCTTGAGGGAATTGAGAGGCTCTTACTCTGGCGTGTCCGACTGGATGGACTTTTGCTGCTTTGTACATGCTCGAACCTGAAGGGAGCGTTGCGGAATGCATCGAAGACGATGTTCCTCTTCCTTTCCTGAGAATAGTTGGCTAGAGCCTTTTCGGAATCCCACCCTGTGTTGTCTGTCAGCGTCGTTCCGATGGTTCGTGAGTCGCAGAAGCGACTTCGCACAGACCGCCAGCTGCATCGTGCAAGCTGGCGCGAATCCGACGAATGGCTTCAAGATTTCTCGGGCAGGATTTTGGAGCTCCGGAGTGTTGCTGCCAAGGTCCTAGCTAGATGTAGAGTTTCATCTTTTGAAAAATCATACCGAAGGCTTTCATCATCTACAAGAAGTGCGGCCAGAATGCTGAAGCAATGGAGTGGTCCACTCGGGTCTTGTCTTGGGGGCCTAACTTCTGCAGCCCGAACCCTGGACGCCTGAACCCTCATCTTCAGCCCCTGCACCCTGTCTGGTTTTGATTGACGGCTTTCTTTGAGGCCTTTTGGGCGCTGGGCCTTGTAAGGGCTTGCCGGCTTTAGGGATGCATGAGGAGTCTTCTGCTGGCTACTCAGTTTCTGGTCTGCTATTCAGTCGGTTGGATCAAGAGCCAAAGCAGCAAAGCCGCAACTTCCTACGCCTATGCAGAGAAAGGATGCTTCCCTGTACTTCCCTTGACCCTCGGCCCGAATCACTACACACAGAGCCTCACGGACCGAGCCCTCGCGCGAGAGTTTCCTGATTGTGGACCATCTGCTGCAAGGGCAGAAGCCAAAGCGTCCGGTATCTCTTTTCAGTATCTGTGCCAGCGGGTTCCGCGGTTGAGGCTGGCTCGGAATCCAGGCCCTGAGCTTTCTATACACTAAGGCACGACATGTTGACATCCGGAGTTGAGAAGGCAGTCAAATTTTGTTTACAGACTCTGGCTTCCTGACCCTCTTCCACTTCTGCTAAACTATAGAATAAGCCCAAGAACTTCATCTGTGCAGGCTCCTCACCATATATGTTTATCGGCGAGAGTTTAAGGTGCTGAGCCTCGCATTGCCTTACCCCAGCCTGAGAACCTTCACGACGAAGCGCAGGAATTCTCAAACAACCCCTTCAACCCAAACCTTGACCCCGAATCCACCTGCAGCCTTGTACACCCCAAGCATGAGACCCTAAACCCCAAACCCATCGACCCCCAAAGCCGTAGCCTCGAAAGAAGATCGCAACGCAGGCCATGCCTTTACTCGAAAGTTCCAACAAACACCAACGCGGCATGGCATCAGGACGCGACAAACCAAGCATGCACATATTCGAGTATTACTGCCTATCAAGCCAAAGGCCTCAGAACCCCTCCATGTAAAATCGCCAGACACTGTACGAAAGGCTTCGAAAGCCACTGAAGCTTCATTGCGCGCCCAGTGTCCTCCTGGAGAACATCAGCTCGCTGGAGCGGGCACAGGAGTTCGCAGCACGCATCAACGACAAGACGGCCGGGAGAGGGGTTGGGGGAAGTTGGAGGTTGCCCGTTGCCAGGCTTCTAGAAGGGATTGCAGGTCGGGTCTGAAGATGCAGGGAGTCGCAGGTATAAGCCTTACTTCCAGATTCTACTGCTTTGCAGTTATCAGTCCTTTGCTCCTATCTGTGGTTCAGGTAGAGGGACCGTGAAACTTGAGGTGCAGGGAAGTCCTTCGAGCCTCCGACGTAGGCCTCGACACTCTCGATTTCGCACCGAACGCTTTTTGTTCGTGGTCATTGTGTTTGTGCTTTTGAGCTGCAGTTCCGTTCGGTATCGTGTCCTCGAGCCTGCAGGCGCTTGCAGCTTATTACTGGTTGCGCGACGAAGACAGTTTGAGAAGAGTGTTCCCAATGCTCCGCATCCCCATCAAGTTTTTCTGGTGTGGATACAGGTTTCGGTTTAGGAAGTAGCCTTCTCAGCCATCCAAGCATCACCTGCGCTTTCTTTTTGACTAGTGAGGAATGTATTTCGGGCAGTTAGGAATACGTGAATTCTAGCTTACAGCTGATTGTTCATGGATCTGAGCACCTGAGGTCTCCCAAGATACATGGGGTCCCCTTTAGGCCGAGCCCGTGAGGTGTGGTACAAGCTCGGCAAGGCCCAGCTGGAGAACGGCAGCGTGTGGCACTGAAAATCTATGAACATCTAGCTGGGTTCGTGGTCCCACCTGCCGGCTCAAGCGTTGGAATCTTGTGTACTTTGCATGGCAAGTGCTACTGGAGTCATATTTGCAGCAAAACCCTGATGTTTGCGCAGATGGCTGAGGATTTCACTCGCTCCGCCTTAGTTCCCCAGTCCTTACGGGAAGTAACTACGAGCTGAGCAGGAACACGAGGATCCAAGCGCCGATCAACCACAAACGCTGATGCCAAGCCTAAGCCTAGGAGCAGTGACCCTTGTCCGCAATGCCCAGTTCAGGCTTGAAGGACACTAGGAAAAGCGTGGGGGTCTGCAATTCGAATTGAGCGCAACAGGACAACTGCAAACTTTGCTCCTTCAATCTTCCTGGTCATGCCGAAGCTCCAAGCCTCAAAGCGAAGACCTCGACCCGGAGCCATGGAACCGCTGAGGTGCCCGAGGCAGTGGATTCTTACCTAAAGGCTGAGGATGCCACGGACTACTTGGAGGTGATCCAGGTGGCCTTTGGGGCCTGGGTAGGGCTTTCTTTGGGGTAGGAGGTTCGAGGTTCGGCAAAAGGCAAAGGTCATGATGATCGAGTTGCAGACAGTACGAGGTGGAGGAGGAGAAGGAGTCTGCAGTAACAGGGTCGCGAAGACCTGGGGCTTGTTTCCCGATCCGGAGTTTCTCGCTGTAAATCTTGCTTTTACGGCTCATTGTGGGTGCATGCGATGCATATTGAACATCTCGAGGCTTCTAGCCGGACTGTAGCCCTGCAGCCCGAGCCGAAACTTGTTCGCAGAGGTCGCACCTAGCCGTGCATGTAGCAGCTTGTGCGGCGAAGCCCGACACTGTGCCCCTTATGCTGGGAAGCACGGCCCCGATGTTGCTGGCTCTCAGTGGTAGGCAGTGGCACGCTGCTAGCTGCCCTCCTCACTGCTGCACTCGCATAGCTCAAGCAACGGGACCAAGTCCACTCAGGGTCAAGAGGCATCTTCAAGCCATCTAGGGCATTCGTGAGTTTACGCTCATCCCTGACATAGGGTGTACAGCCAAGCTCGACGCAATGCATGCCGTCCTCCGCAGCTTGCGCACATCGCCTCGACACCTTGTCGCTGGGTGCGAGGCCGGACCACAGCAGTTTCGAAACGCTCCTTCAAGTAGGTTCGGAAATAAAAAGACACCTTGAAAGGCTTAAGCCTAACCTTCAGCGTCATATCACTCAGGGCTCGTGAATGTGGGAGACCTCAGCTCCTGATTTTGGAATTCGGGCTTGAGTAGCTTTTGTTCTTTGCCTTGAGCTCCTGTAGATCCGGGAGAGTTCCGGCAGAGTGATGGCTTTTAGCTTAGAGTTTAGAATTCGGGTAGGCCGCAGTTCGCCTAGTCCGAAGGATGACGTGGTGACCCCAGTGAGAAGGGCCAGCCTCAGTGATTACAGTAGTTGATTGGTGCAAGAAGCCCCGGGGCTTCAGGGGCTTGAGCCGCTCATTCCTTCGCCCAGCGTAGGCTCGAGGCTTGATGGTGGATTTGCGATTTCTGGTTTTGGATGGGTGAGGTTTCTGCTTCTGGCCTTCACGCACCCCTGGCCCCAACCTTGCCCTCAATCCTCCAAGCTATTGTGATGCCTAGCCTTCGGAAGAATCTGCAGAATCGAATCGTGACAGCCGTCTTCAGCGGCAAGCACTACATCTATCCCAAGATATCGTCGGTATTTCCTGACGACCTACTTCCAGAAACAGTATCCGAAGGCCCATACTTGAGAGCAGGACCGCTTGAACCGCCGCCGTTCGTTTCGGCTTTGGCCTACCCCCCAAGCTAGGCCACGCTGAGCACATTGCAGGGCCCTTGCGAAAAGCCTTGGAACAACTTTGTCAAGCCCTGAAAAACACGCACGCGCCATAAAGATTGGCTGGAGGTAGACCCTGCCTTTCCGGGCACATCGCTGCAGCGGCTTCGAAGTTGTCACCCGGCTTCAATTGCGGTCTTCGGTCTGTCAGGATTGTTGGTGTTTACGGGTACACCAATCGTGCACGCCGGTCTGCGTGCACGCCTGAACACGGTTTTGGGGAAGTCTGAGTTTACTACAACGTGGAAAGCCGAAGCCTCTCATCCCGCAGCCCCGAAGCCTCAAATTCTTGAGCCATAGAGTTAACAGGTATTATTAATGTTGAATCGTTGAGGAAACAGGGTTTGAGACTTGACATGTAGACTTTCGGCTGGGGCCCGAACCTAAGACCCTGCGAGTCCTCAGGTGCCAGACATATGCAGGCACCAAAGGCACCAAAGCTGAACCCAAAGCAATTCGAGAAAGGTCACCTCCGCCTCCTCTCGTTGGCACATGAAGATCTTTGTGCGGATTGGGAGGCCACCGCCTGGCCAGTTTGGGTGGGCGGGATTTGGCGGTGTTTTTCGAGCATGAGCCCTGAATGTGAAGCATGAACGATCAAACTCCCCCTTCTGGGCCCCTATCGTGCCTGAGTGCCTGACGTCAGATGACGGATGTCGAGTAACATGCGCGGGTATTCAGCAGTTCGGAAGCCCTCGAGCTGTACACTTCAGTGTAATATAGTGTATACTTGCATGAATGCGTCTCAGCCTCATTGAGGGTCCTGGACCTGTGTCGTGACCAAGTTTTCTGTCATCGAAGCACGCTTGCATAAACTCGAATCTCTCTGTGCTGGCTGCCTGGCTGCGGAGTCATCCTGGACGACCAGCCACCCAACAGCCCTTATCAAGGCTTCACCTAGGTTGCCTCAACTCTCCAGCATAGGTCGACTGTGATTCCCGTTGTTGCTGCTCCTGCATCGAACTCCGAAAGCCTATCCCCCAAGACCAGCTCCGAAGCCTATGAAGCGTCGAAATCTCACCCTGGAGCGGTTTGAAGGATGTTCGCCGCCGGCTGTTGTGGGCCGGAGGTATGAAGGACTGCGACCTTCACTGGCATCTTGAGAAGGTTTCAGGCTTCTGTGACTTTCTCTCCAAGCTCTGAGTATGCTGAGCCTTTAGTAGCGGATTTGCAGTGTCATTGGGTCTCTCACAGGACGCGAGCCGACCTCTACGCTCAGCCTAAATACATGTCTCTATCAACTCTAAGCTGCCGTACACCCTGCAGCCTCAACGACTGGTGGAACTCCGCCGAACCACATCTTACATTACGGGCCCACAATCAACGCGGATTAACTAGTTTGCAAGGGCTAGGGGCAGTATCTGCACAGCTGCGACCCTCAGGTCCTGCAGACGGTTTTCAGGCCCCCAGTATTTGGCGCATTTTGCTGCACGGGCCGACAACATCACTCACTGTCAGCCCGCCCATCTCTGCAAGGATGCGCACCATTTTGGGTGATCGGCCTTTGATTTTGCTTTGTAGCCCAGGCAATCGGCCGCATCATAAACATCATTGGTCTCCACTCCGTCCTTGCTTCGGGCATAGTAATGTGGATTAAATTGTCGGCCCAAATCATGCTCATAATGCTGGCCCACTTTGCCCAGACTACCGTCGGGAAGCCTCAGAAAGAAGTCTAAATACTGCTGAAAGCTTTGCCGGACATACACACTGGTCGACGGGGCCGGACTGGATCCAAAGCATATATGTATATATTATACTGTACAGTACTGCGAAAGTATACTGTGCTATTGCAATAGACAGTTCTGTAGCGGGTTCCCTTGCGGGTTCTGCAGCGTTTAGGAGCCGGGGAATAGGGTGTGGGGATAGCGTCAGGGCTGTAAGGATTCAGATTTTACGGTTTTGTGGCATGTCACTGTGTCTTGGTCGCCTGGGGATTGTGTGAGCACTCACGTCCATGCCCGAGCAGAGCGAGTAGGAGAGGGGTTTTGGAACCTGGATCGATATGCGTACTATCGGGGTCTGGATAGCCCATGCCCTCGACAGGGTCTGGAGACCCCACAAAACACTTTGAGGGGCCTCGAGGCACTAGCAAAACATTGGGAGCTAGGTAGGTTTGTTGTCGGACACCGCCCATCAAAATGGGCGCGTCGGGCCTGTTTGGAGCTTTGGAAGGACCAAGCCCGTTTATGAAATCCCAGTAGGATCCCAATAGGCCTCAATCACAGTAAGACATGCAGACATGCAGACAAACGTGCAGACGGGTTGCAAAGTGGGCGTTCTGAGGATCCACAGTTGCAAAGTGGGGATTCTCACGTCTAGAACAATGTCTGTGGTTGTAAAGTGGGGATTCTGGTTGCAAAGCGGGTTAACCTCCCTTTCCCCCCGCAAATGATATGGGTCTCACATGCAGAGCCTTAGGCTCAACAAGACAAGGGCTGGGCCCACAGGAACAAGCGTAAGAGGGTCTACAAGGGTTTTAGAGGGTCTACAAGGGTTTTAGAGTGTTAATGTAGGGTTTCATGAGGCCTTCAACAGGGTTTCTCTGGGCTTTCCAGGATTGACAACGGCTTTGTTCTAGTGCGCGCTCGAAGGCTTGGGACAGCGGGGTTCAACTCAAGGCTTTTTCTGATTAGTCGTACAAGCGCTACCTGTGCTTATTCGGGTTCGGAGGGGTTCAAAGCAAGGTCTCGTATGATTGGTAGTACCTTCAGAGGGTTACAGGCAATGTTTACAATGATTATGTTACAAGGACTTCGTAATATGATTAGTAGTAGTGTAAGAGGGTTAGAGGCAATACTTAGTATGATTTTTCGTGCTCAGGGGGGTTCTAAACAACAACTCGAATGATTAGTATTACTTTAAGACGGTAATAGGCAATACTTAGTATGATTACTTGTGCTCGGAGGGGCTCTGATCAAAAAATCGTATGATTAGTTGTACAAGGGCTTCAGGCTTGAGACAATACTTAGTATGATAAATAAACCAAAATCGTATGATAACTAAAGAGAGGCTTACAGGCCCTAGGCCGTAAATAGCCTGATTATTCGTGCGCAAAGGTAGAAATAGTAGTAAGAGGATTATAGGCAATGTTTAGTACGATTACTCGTGTGCGGAGGGTCCAAATCAAAACTTCTTATGATTAGTAATGAGAGAGGAAATGAGAACCGACCGCACCTGTTCCACACAAGCAAGGCGGAGTTTAAGTGGTACACAAGTGTGTGTGTGTGTGTGTGAGTTATGGTCCATATTTTTTATGTATGCGCTGGTGTGTATGTCTACACCGGGCCATACAGGCACAGGCACATGCATGTGTGTGATATGTATGTATGTGTTTGTGTGCGTGTGTGTGTGTGTCGACACCGGGCCATGCGTACACAGGCACATGTGTGTGTGTGTGTGTGCCCGTGTGATCCATTCAAAACGAAGTTCACACGATCACGGGAAATACATCATGATCAGTGTATACTTGCAGAAGGCGGGGCGGGGGGGAACATATGTCGTTATGCCTGTGTAATTGTTTTAAAAACTGAACCATGGGGGGGAGGGGGGGCGCCGGGGCACAACCACATATGCCTGTATAGGTGTATGTGTGTGTGTGTGTGTTGCGTGGGTAGAACTATGTATACCTATGCCTTCACCGATACACACATGTATATATATATATATATTTTTTTTTATTTATTTATTTACAAGTATACAGGTATGTGTATATGTGCAGAGCTGCTGCTACAGAGGGTGCCATAATCTGCAGTCGGCAGGAGCTTCTCCGCTTCTTATCGAAGGAGGCATCATCCTGAGACTCTCCGTGCTGAGTCAGGTTGCGCTCTGCGTCTTCCCGTGAGCCTTGATTTGCGCCGTCGCTGGGCCTCGGGGCGGGGCGGAGGCTGCGTAGCGAGAACTTCGCGTGACAGACTTTGCGAAGTATAAGTTGAGCGGCTTGCTCTTTCAACTGTGCCGAGATACCTGCTTCACCTGCACAGCCTCGAACTTTTCACTGAGGTGCCTCAGTGCAGAGCGATTGCTTGCCACCTTCTTTGCTTCGCCGTCTTCACAGAGCTAGAGGAGGTCCCGCCCTAACCCACAGCATGAATGCAGAAAGGTTTGCTGATTGGCGCGGCGCAAGCTTGAGTCGAGAGGGACAGTGAGATGTGCTGTGCCACTGGGTCTGCTTTGCAAGGTGCCTCGTGAGCGATCGTCTTGCCAGCAGGGACCAGATTGCCGGAAGGTGGAGGATTTTCAGCCATGTATTGAAGTTCGCAGGCAACAGATTCTGTCTTCAGTCCCCTTTTCGGCGATGTGCAGGGATAGACGCTTCCATTTTGAGAGCTCGGCACAGACTTTCTCAGAAGTAATATAAGCCACCCTCGATGCAGGAAAGCGTCAGCACATGACGCTTCTCATGGTGTGAGATCGTTAGGAGGGAACTTCACTATGTAGCTCCTTCAAGATAAATCGCTTCCAATCGCAGGGGGAGCAAGCAGCTGCTGTTTGATTGTCCCACTCGCTATTATTGACAGAAACGAACAAGGCAGCATCCCTTGAAGGCAGTGGTCCATCGTTCTCACCTCGGCGGTTCATGAAGCCCTGTCCACATTCGTATCCCAAATGCGCAGGCAATGTCCAGACCATCATCCACTGCATCCTCAGATACGGATGTGCCGGCAGACCTGCCAGAAGCATCTCGGCGACAGCCCCTAGCGGCCCTGGGCCCCAGCCGGTGCACTGAAAAGCGTTTCGACCAGAGGTGAGGCACCTGGACAGGGGCGACGAGCCGGAGGCGGCATGCAAAAATCGTATCATGTTATTATATGTTGTTCAATAGTGTATATGATGTATCGAAAAAAAGTAAATTATATTTAATTACACGATAACCATACTATAATGGCATTATTAGTATATGTGCATTTAAAAAACATTTTATATTGTATTCTATTATCCTAGGGTGTGAGAGTCTCGGAGTTTCTCTCTGCAAGGTGCCAGCTCTGCCGCCTCCCAGGCTGCCAGGATGCCCGACGTTGAAGGTGCGAACAGGGCTCCTGAGAATCAATCGCCGTTGTAGACTAAGCTTGCAGCTGGAGCGGCCTTGATCCCAGACATGGCATTCTTGCAGCTGGCAAGCTGGTCTGTTCCAACTCAGTCGAACTCTGGAGCGAACATGTCGAAGCGTTGGAAAGGCAACCACCACCACACTGCCGGAGAAGCATGAGACCAAGGTCGGAGCCTTGACATTCTGGAAACAGAATCCCAAGACGTCCTCAGCCGAATCCACAACCCCCTTCCCGCAGCAAAGAACTATTTCGACATGGATCCATATCGGTGACTTTGACCTGCACTCGGGGACACTTCGGCCGGATGATGCTGGATGTCGGCAAACCCTGGCTCTGTGCACTTACAAAGGTGGTTATAAATTGACGGCAGAGGGATGCCCAGCCGCTGAAAACAGGCCTTGGCTCCGTCGGCCTCATGGGAAGCGATATCGCCGGTGCAAGAGGCCTGAGCCTCAGTTCTGGTCTGAGTAGGCAGTGCAGTGCGAGTGGCTGCATCAAGCGGTATGACCGCAACTAACTTTCGCTCTGCTGGACTGGTTTCATTCATTGTTTGCATCGGTGTGGAAGGTGCTATTACCCGATGAGCTGGAACATGACTCTGCCAAGGAGGCCTGAACATGATAGCAGGACGACCCCAGTCAGTGACATTGCAGATGCCTCCGGCGTGCACGAGGGTTTCCTGGCCAAGGGTTCACTAGCAGTCGACATGCAACTGCATGCAATCCTGTGGAGCAAGTTCAGGCGCACGACTTGGCAAGCCCTGGCGCCCGCAGCCTTCAGGACATGGCAGTGCCAGAGGAGCACGTCTCACAGTTGCAGAGGCTGTCTCAAATCTGGGTCGGGTCCAGGATGCAATCGTCTCTTACACTCCTGTTACTAGTGCAGGTATAGTTCGGCTAAGTAGACTCTTCGACATATTGGCTGCGGCCGGCTTTGGTAGTTGCAGGAAAGCAGGGGCTCATCGCATGAAAGCACATCCCAGCAGCTCAGATGGAAGCTCCTGGCCCCAGAACAAAGTTCCAAGCAGCTGCGCAATCGCCATAGCCCCTAATATCCCGAGACCTCCTAAGACCGCATGCCTCTCCAGTCTCTCTCTCGAGTCCCTAGATATTCCTAGATGATCTGCCCGCTTCGACCCACCACGCGGACGCTAACCTGGTAAAGTAGCAAAAAGCCGTGCAAACAGTGGGTTGTTCAACCCCACACACAAATTGGATGGTGTTGTGGCAGGTCCAGGTTGCTCGCATGGTTTTTGGGGTAATAGCCGTGTTCAATGCTGATAGGCTGCCTTGCATTCTCTTTGCATCGCAAGGCCCTACCTTTGGCTTGCCGCCGTTGGCGCCGTGCAGATGGAATCGGTGATGGATCCGTTTGCCGAATTCGAGTTACCGAGTCGGGTAGTACAAATTTGAGTTCGAGCATGATCCACAAGAGCACATCTGCTATCATCTGCAGCACGTCATTTTTGAAAGTTGTCGTTACATGTGAAGTGGTACGGTGGATGGTGTTGACGACGAACCATCCCCAACTCGCGAACATGTGCGCGCCTTCGTGCGGTTGGGCCGAGCAGCAAAGCTCTGTAACATACGTGCAGGCAAACCAGAGCACTACAGCGTGCCAGAGCTCCAGATGCGATTCTTCTCCTTACGATATACAAGACGGCTTAGCCGTAGTTATGCTGGGGCCATGCCATCATGCACCACGAGCAATCGCATCAGTTGTATTTAACACGTCCAAGATCTGCTTACAGCAGTGTGGAGGGCACCTTTCGACCTACGCCATGTCTCGAAGCCGATCCTCGGATACTCTGCACAGTGATCATCAGTGTGTCCGAGACATCTCTTACTTTAGGATATTTAGATACTTCAGGGGTCTGTGACGGCATCGCATGCTTCGAGTGTTCGGCGATAGGTTGACTTGCAGTGGCAGCTGCATTTTCAGAAATCGCACCATGAAACTTCCGATGTTGCTTGGTCTCATTCCGCTTTGCAGTTCATGGTCATGGCTCTTCTGGCGATGCTGCTGCGGAACAGATTCGTCTATTGATTTAAAGTGCATGTGCTGATGCTGGAAAGTTCCAGTTTCGACATTTCATAATGCATGCCTTATGACGCCTTGTGTAGCGCATGGTCCTCGCAGCTGCGACAGCACCTGAGCTTGTTGTGCCCAGCCTGTAGATGCTGACCCCCAGCGAGAAGCGGCTCTAATGCACATCGTGTTAACTCGAACAGGATCGCTCTACCTTTCTGTCTCACTAGCTCACACGAAAACCGCGAAGTCAAACATAGCAGCATAGAGCTGACGGTCACCGAAATGACAGCTTGCACTGCCTTCCTCTAGCACATTTTCCAGCAGGTTGAAGCTTGAACGAACCGTTTCCGTGCCATTCTAGCCATCAAGATCTCACACGGGCACTGCATGACGAGATCAGGGTTTGCAGCATTTCGATTCCGGTACCAGTCGCAAATGCCAGAAAGCTTTGCGTGCAGGATTGGAGCCTTGCTTCTCAAGCTACTGCTGGCTAGCTAACTAGTTAGAATAGGCTTCGTATCCTATGTAGAACTAAAACAAGGAACCCTGACGGAAACTATGTCTCGCGAGATAGACGCGGCGGTTCCTCGGCAGGCCAAGGCTAGGAGCTTGCGGGAACCGTCGGATGGAAGCCATACAGAGAGCACTTGCCAGGGGGCCGCCGGATGCAGACTTAGGGGCTTTAATAATTAGAATAGGGTTTGGGGTATGTTATACCATAATTAGAGTAAGGAACCCCCAAAACCCTTGTTCCTAGGCTCCGTGGTTCTCTTCGAAGAAGGCCTTGTCCAAGAAGGCACCGGGTCTGTGTGCCAAGATCGAGATGGCCAGTGCCTTCAAGCTTGTCTGTTCTTTGAATACGTTTTGACTGGGAGACTCTTCGGGGTGCTGGCACCTGCACCGGAATCCTGAAAGATCCAATGCCGGATCACGCGGCTGAATTTGATCCTTTTCGTGCGGAATGTCTGTCGAGGTCTGGTATCTAATGACCCTGGAATCCATGAAAATCCTTAAGCGTCAATCTGCAAGATGCCGCTGAACGTTGTTTGTGATTTCTGCTAGTATGTGCAACAAACTGGAGACACATAGAACTCACACACGCACAGTCACATGTTGATGTTTTCGAAAGACTTCAAAATTTCAATGAGCAAAGGACTTTGCCACACACAAAGTCGACATGACCTAGCGCTCAGCCAGGCCTTTTCTTTGAGCTCCTCGTCAGTTGAGGCTGCGTGTAGCTTAGCTCTACTCCGTCTTAGGAGTCTTAGGCTCTAGGTCTGGATACGAGGCCTCAGGTTACACATGCTTACATCGGGGCTTGGAGGATTGACTCCTGAGCACGGACCTTAGCGGGATACGTATCATTGGCACAAGTTGTTCGAAGGCGCTGGGGTTGCCTACAGCGAATAGCTCCTGTCCAGCAGCCGTTGCAACAACGACTTGCTCCACGGCCAGCCGACTGGTATAGCAGCCTGTAACTCTTCTGAGGAGGCGACATTGTGAAGTTCTGTCATTCCAGACAAGAGACTTAAGGTTCATTCAAGGCGAATCGCGGAAGCCTAAACGCGCACAATGGGTCGAGATGAGGCAGTGCTAACATGAGAGACTTAGGCCGGACAGCCTCGCAGCTGCTCAGCACGTGCAGCATCAGGCCCGGCCCTGCTTCGTCAATTAAGACGGTGCGATTGCAGCCTGTGGGGTTGCTTCGGAGGGATGCTTGCATTCGGTGCATTTGCATTTGGTGTCGACAGGAAAGTCCCCAGATAAGATGGGCGTGGTCGGCGAACGCTCATGTTCGGCGGCTTCAATGAGGGTCTCGTTTTCGAGCGTTTGTTGTTTGACTTCTCGCCCCACAAGGTCAAGCCAACCTCATGGCCTTTCGTACTTCATTGGGTCTGGCTGTAGATACATCGAGAGCAGCGACTAAAGACGGCACAAGTGACTATTTCGGTGCTGGAAATCCGCGATGTGAAAGCGTGATAGATAGGGAATGGTCAGACCCTGAATCTGAAGTAGACTCCTGGATTTCTCGACCGTACTGCACCATGCCGACAAGTGTCAGAGCACTGGTATTTCTTTTCTGGTCTCTTCTTGCTGTGGCACTGGGTCTGTATTGTTGTGGCTTGCAATTAGTTAATGAATCGGCGTCGCCTCCACAACAAGGAGGTAAGAAGATAGTTTGACCTGAGTCCTTCCGTGGCCATGTATGCAGCTGGCTGAAACCTCCAATTGCCAGACCCTTTCGACAAACTTTCCTTGCCAGGCCGTCGCTCCCCGCGGCAGCTTTAGCCGCGATTCTTGGTAGCTGCCACGAAGAGGATTCGAAGAGCCTGGAGAAACTAAAAGCTCAGCGGACACTTCTTTGCAACTTCCGACTCGCAGTGTCGCATGCGAGAGCCGTATTTGCATGCCAGCAGCTCCTTCCAGATATATATATATATATATATAATATATATATATATACGTATCTTGCTCCTGTCCACAGGTGTAAGTCAGCAGCATCTTCCGGAAAGGTGCCTTGAGCCTTGAGGATCGATCCGAATGGTGGGGGGACCGGCCATCAGCAAACACAAACAACAGAGGAGCGCAAACAGCGGCGCAGGGACAACACCGAACTGCTATTATCCATGAAAAGCAGAACGGATCAGACGCACTATGCACGAGCGCGCTCGCCATCGCGAGATGCTGGACTCAACTGCAACACCAGCGGTGGCAAAAGAAACGATAATGGGTAGGGTAGTCTCCTGGCTTCTTGATGGTCTCCTTCTCGTCTCATTGGTAAGTTCATTGATTAGGAATTCGATGCTTAAATTAAAATTGTATTTTACAAACCTCTTTTGCATTATAAAATCTATGCTAGATATTTCTTCGACAATTCACGCATGCGACCACTAATAAATTTATAATCTATTTATATTTGGCATTCTCATAGGAAATAATATAAAAATTAATAGAAATTGAGATATTTATAATATAGAAAATATAGGAATACGAATAAATATTTCAAAAAATCTCTAGAATTGGAAGGATGGTATTAGAATTATAAATAATTTAAAAGGGGCGGGATTTAAGATATTCTTCTTTTCTTTCTGAATATCTTCATATTCTTATAATTCTTATTTTATTGATGATTTTTATAGATTCTATGTAGATTCTATTCCGAGAAAATTATCTACTTATTTCTTTATGCATATCTTATGAAATTATTTTTTATTTGGTTCTTAATATACGATTAGGTATTTAAGATATCTATAAATAAATGAAATATTTCTCGAATAAAATGATTCTATATTTAAGATTTATCTAACATATTTATGCCTGCCACTTATTGAATAGATTTTAATAAATTTAATTGGTCTTATGTATAATATTTGATTCTGGAGAAATATCGTGGATAAATACTAGAAATCTCTATATTTTTAATTGAAGCTAAGCTATATCTTAAATCTCGCGCCCGGCAATGATTTTAGATGATAATTATATATATATATATAATTATTCTTAATAAAAAATTGATATTGGATGAAT
>CAJNDV010014113.1:161983-180837 GCA_905221635.1 Symbiodinium sp. CCMP2456
TGTTGTTGTTGTTGTTGTTGTTGTTGTTATCGTTGTTGTTGTTGTTGTTGTTCTCGTTGTCGTGGTCGTCGTCGTCGTCGTCGTCGTCGTTGTTGTTGTTGTTGCTGCTGTTGTTGCTGTTGTTGTTGTGGTTGGTTGTTGTGGTTGGTTATTGTGGTTGGTTGGTTGGTTGGTTGTGGTTAGTTGGCTAGTTGGTTGGTTAGTTGGTTGGTTGGTTGGTTGGTTGGTTGGTTGGTTGGTTGGTTGGTTGGTTGGTTGGTTGGTGTTGGTGTCTTTGTTGTTGTCGTTGTTGTGGTCTTCTCTTGATGTTGTTTTGCCACTACTGATCGTCGGTGTCGGCTTAACTGGTTGTTTCAATGTGTGAGTGTTGCACTTGGTTCCCGGAGGGCGAGGAACCAGAAGCCCCAGTGCCATAAGCTGCTTCCCCATCGAAAAAAGCATTCAGCCAACCGCATTCACGCGTCAAGTCAGGACGTCTGCGATTTCGGTGGCAAAATGGTACGGCAGTGGGGTGGTGGTGGTAGTCGCACAGTTGCAGCACGAACAACAGTAGAGGGAGTGGTACTCGAGCATTTTGCTTCTTTCTGCTTGTTTTGTTTATGCAAGTTGAATTTCTGCTATCAGTAGCAGTGTGGTCACGTGAAGTGCGCATCTTAGACCTCAGACTGGCGCACCAGGACTACCACAGCTTCGTGCTGGTGGACGACAAGGGGAAATTTCTGGCTGCAGGCCAGCCAGGTCCTGAGCAAAGTGAATCCGATCTTTGTGACTCATAGGAGCTTGCAGAGAAGTCGTTGGTCTTATTGCGAATTTGGCCAAAGCGTAATAACTTCAGGTTTGGCTTTGGATGCATGACAAACAGCGCCTAAACCTGAACACAACTCTAAACTTCGAGAGACTTCCAACCCGGGATGATGAAGAAGAGACGATGGTTCCAGCTGATGGGATGATCGTGAGTGAGCATGATGAGGGGTGATCTCAAAATTTAACGTCACCAAGCAGTCGTTGTTGAACGGTGTTCGTGATGTTGCTTGTGAGGGTGAGACCGAGGATTCCGAGGATAGTGCTTGAAGATGATCACGATCACGACGATACTGATACCTGTGGCATGTTTGTTGCAGACTTGCTCCCGACTGTCATGATAGCGAGCGAGCGGAAAGCATTCCACGCAAGAATGTCCGGATGCGGAATTCCCTGACCCTACGTTTACCTGCCACGATCAACCCTCAAGGCCATAAGCTACACGACTTCCGACTCCATAGACCAAGGCCCAGAGGAGGCATGCTGCCCTCCATGGATCTGAGGCTCCATGAAACCGGTCGGCTTCAGTGTTACGGCTTCAAGTTTGAGTATAGATCAGAGCATGGAGGTTGGGGCTCTTCAAGGCTTCCCCAGCCTCATTGCGCATTCTAGGTTGAGACGCTCGGGGTCGTGCAGGAGCTCCGGTTCCAAAGAATTACTTGTAGCATATCGCAAAGCCTGAACCCGGCACAAGCAAGTTTCCGTACCTGAGGCGCCGTACTACGAATCTGAATCATGGGGCTGAGTATTCAAGCGCAGTCATCTGGACCAGGCAGTACTGAAGCAACAAATGCTGAGACCAGAAAAGTTCAACCTCCTCCACTGGAACAGCTTCATTTTAGGGATCCTACAGCGGAGTGTAAAGTGTAGTGGGGAGGGTTCGAGGATTGGAGGGTAGGTCACAGAGCAGGCTTGAAACGGAGCATGCGCAGAAAGTACAAAGAGGATCGGCTGGAATGTGTAGGGTTCCTGGGGTTGGGGGCGGAGTGGATCGGAAGGCTAAGACTTGATGAGGCTCCTCGCCGAAAAGATTAAAGCAGCGTGGTCAAAGATTGCAACTAGGTGAACTGAATGTGGCCTTCATTCTTGAGCTCTACCAAAAACAGAAGGTCGCTTTAAATAAGTAGTTTATGTAGTTTGTACCACATTAAGCTATCCTGTGCGAATGCTGCCCCCAAGAATCCCAGACAGTCCCTGCGCCTGCCCCTCTCACCCTTCGAGTCAGGGCTTCGAACTTCAGAATGGTTCAGGGAAGCCGCAGCCCGCCAGCACAGCTTTCACAAAGTGCTCAGTGTTCAGTTCTTGGAGCTTTGGAGTTTCCATTGCAGGACCTAGGGTTGACAATTGAGACCTGCCTCTAACATAGTTTCTCGATTGTATGCTGGTGTTGCCTGCTTTTCTGCGCGGTTCGTCTCGTGATCCTAGCATCTAGCCGCTACCACGACCGCCGGTTTTGATGCTGTGCTGGATTGGCCACCCCAAGAGTGGCAGTGCGCTGGAATCTACCCCTCTGTGTCAATCTTAAGTCCATCGTCAGGTCATGCACTTTTGAGTACGTCCGACAGAGCAACGAAGCAACACCTGAAGCGGCGTCTGTGTCAACATAAGCTCACTGTCTGTCCGTGTTCTGAGCCATGCACCGGTTGACGAAGGGACAGGTGTCAGATCTGGTGCCACAGCACCTGACAGACCACGCATCGGTTCCTGTGGCTCTTGAGGTGACAGATCTTTTGTCGTGGCGTTCCGTGGGCCTTGGGGTTTGGGGGTTTTAGCCAGAAAACGTAACTACACTCCGACCTCAAATGTCATACCACGGCATCTATGTCAACCCCGAGGCCTTAAGATGTGGCATCAAGTTGTCATCAAGTCTTGGACACGGTAAGCCAAAAAGTCTGAAACGCCGCAAGCCTAGGTTACGAGCGCGTTCCCCTGGAATACGCCGAGCGTTGTCGGCTTTTCGTTGGGCCGGAGCGTCTCGAAGGATTCAGCTGAGCCGCTGTCACGGCGAAGTTTCACAATTGTGGGCCCGAAAACCGTCTACACTTTAAACTTTAAACGGACTAAGAAGACAGCCAGAGAAGCACCAATCAGTACTGACATCGGTCGGTCGTCATGAGAATGCCGACAAGAGTATTGAGAGTAAAGACCAGAAGAGTGATGTTGCCACGAATACTGTCACTGAGAGGACATCTCGGCATTCGTCATCGCCATTGTAAACTGAAATTTGTGGCCCATCAGCTCGAGGCTGATGCTACCGCTTGTGCCGTGGACTGCTGCCACCGCTAGTGCTACAGAATCATGACCACGGCGATGGCATGTCAAGTCATACAACAACGATGGCGACAAGCCGGGAACCCCGAGTGCCAGTGCTGGTTTAGTGGCATTGGCTTCGGTGGTCCTGCTGCTGCTGCTGCTGCTGGGCGTTGCTCCTCATGCTGGTATTGCTGATGCTGCAATTACTGCAGCTGTTGCTGCTGCTCCTATGGCGACGAAGCAGGGGACGAAGGCGACGACAACCGCAAGAGCAAGAAGAATACAAGTGGTGACACTCTTGTTGCTGTTGCTGCTGCTTAGTATGAACTTAGTAAGTGATTCTACTACTACTTCCTCTTGCTGCATCTGTTCTACCCAGTACTTGACTTTGTCGATGCGGCGACAAACACAGCGACGTCCACGACGAGTGCTACAAGAAGACATTCAGTACAGCTACGACAACGGCAAAGTCGACTAGTACTACCATTCTAACCACGGCTACGGCCAGCGAGCGTCGCAATCGAAATCTCGTTGCAATCACAGCCAACATCTGTGAAGCCTTCCTCATGAGCATGACGGTGGTCACAAACGTTTACGATCACAGCCTCATCAATGATTATCATCATTTATCATCTTCATTGTCGTCATCATTATCGTCATCAACGGAAGAGGGCATGCCAGCAAAGCATGTCAAACTTGAGTACGGTCGGTGACGGGTGCGCAGCAGTTGGAGAGTGACCTCCCTAAGCCCAGGGACGAGGACCGTCCACACACACGCACACACACAGAAGAAGTGTTGTCTGCACTTCCGGATGGATTACCGCAAGGGCATGTTACACTAGAATAGGCGGAGCATGCGTAATCAGCATTCATGCAGTCCAACTACCTTGCAACCCAGAGAAAGCCTCAGTGCGGTATGAATCTTAAATTCAATACAGATTTTATGTGCAATGCCTCCTGCCCCGCCGACCGTGTTGCCTTCGTGCAGTATTCGTCGAGACACGATGAGTCTGCAACCCCTCACAAATCACAAGTTGCGAGTGGCTTTAGTGCAGACACAGGTCACCAGACCGTAAACCTTAGATTCCTGAATTCTAGCTGACCCCCTGTTCCCCGAAACCTGAAGCCCCGCATGCCCGAACCGCCCGAACCCTGACCTGTGTTCCGATTCGCACTGCTGGCCCTGGCCTAGCTGAGACCAGTGGTTGAAATCCTGCATTTCCTAGCCCGGCAGGATTAGACCTAAGGGATTGAACCCGCTCTTGTAAGGTGCCTGGGCAAGGAATTGGAGGAATGACTGAACCAGTCATGCGCCCAGTACGTAAACCTGCAAATGCACAGCGGGTACATTGAACGAGTTACGCGCTTTTGAGTGAGAGTTTGGCACAATTGGCCCAAAGCTTGAAGAGTCTTTGAAAGATGCTAAGATCACTGTAGCGAACCGTGAAGCGCTAGTCAAAGTTACTGTGTTGATTTGCCCTTCAAATGTTGCGTCGCTCGGGCAGCTCGCCCTCCCCACATGGGCGATAGCCAACACCCGGGGGAACGAACAAAGCTTGTGGTAAACAAGTAAAGAACCATCGAGATTTATCCATGGTCCATGTCTGTACGTGGGCGATGCACAGTCTGTGTCGCGATGCATGAAGCAGAAAGTTTGTTAAGTAGGACATGTTCTTGTGACCAGTCATGTTCGTGCAGCTTCAGCCTGGGATGAATGCATGACTATGTTTGTAGGACGTTGTCGGTATGTTATTTCATTGTTTATTATGTTATGTTTTGGTATGTTACGGTATACAGTTGAAGGTTATGTAGTGTTTTGTATGCATGTAATGCATGCAATGAACATAGTGCATGTTGTGCATGTTGTGCATGTACTGCATATACGCCCATGTAATGCATGTATGTATGGATAGAAAATGTATATATTTATGTGTGTGTATGTGTATTTGTGTATCTGTGTGTTTGTGTATGTCTGTATGTGTGCATAGTATGCCTGTATGAGCTTATCTGTGTATGCCTGTGTGTGCATGTGTGTATGTGTGTAAGCGCGCATGTTTGCGTGCGTGATTGTGTGTGTATGTGTGCGTGAGTATATATATATATATAATATATATATATATACATGTGTGTGTGTGTGCGTGTGTATGAGTGAGTGTGTGAATGTCACGTACTGTAAGGTATAGTATGATATACTACTGTATCGTTTTGTATCGTATCGTACTGCATTGTTTTGCATCATCTGTATTGTATCATCTGTATACAAAGTGTTTTCTTCTTTTGTGTTGTGTGTTGCGTTGTACTGTACGTATGCATTGTTTTGTAATGCTTGTGATTACATGTATGTTATGTGTATAATGTATGTCATGTAGGTTGTGTAATGTACGTGATGCAAAGACTTGCTGTAAAGTATATGGTACATAGTGTACGTAAGGTACTCACGTATGTAACGTAGGCATGTAAGGAACGCCATGTATATAATGTGTGTAGTGCATGTAATATGTAATGTAAGCACTGTGTGCACTGCATGCACTGTACGCAATGTATGTAATGTATGGGTATCGTATGTATGTATGTTTGTATGTATGTCTGTTTGTCTTTCTCTCTGTGTCTGTCTGTATTTATGTATGTAGGTATGTATGTATGTATGTATGTATGTATGGATGTATGTACCCTGTCTGTCTGTCCGTCCGTCCGTCCGTCTGTTGTATATATGTATGTATGTATGTATGTATGTATGTATGTATGTATGTATGTGTGTATGTATCCAACCTGGTGCCTGCCTCCTTCGTGGTTATGCCGTGATGCATGATCACTGACGTGCGCATGGACGTTGTTGTATGCAGGTTTTTTTTAAAGGTTTTTGGGCATATGCTAGAACGTATGAAACCTCCACACATGAAGTGCTGGAATATGAAAGCACCCATTCAATCATACACCCCAGCTTGTACAAGCACATGGTCGGCAGCGACGTATCGGACAAGCAGACGCTTAGAAAGGCACACGCCTGCATATGCATTTGTGCAAGTTTGCCAAGGTAGGGAACAGAGCGAGAAACGGAGAGAGAGAGAGAGGGAGAGAGAGTGAAGTGATGAAGGGAGTGAGTATGTTCAAGCAGGGTCGAAGGTTTGCACCGAGTGTCAGGGCACAGACATACTTGGAGATTACAGTCGCTGGGGCTCTAAACGCAATGACAGGTCTGGTTTTGCAATTCAAGCGGTGCTCGGTTCAATGCCGCGATTGCTTCTGATGCGCAGAGGAACCGTATCGCCACAGGCGTGCGAAAAGAGAAAACGTTTGCTGCTTTTGATCAGCTTGTAGCCTCGTTGCACTGGTTGGGCGGAGGTCCTCGGTTTGGTCCAAACGTTGCAATGTACTTGGTCCTAGTAGGTTCTTCTCTGTTGGGCCATTTTGGGGCTGGTGCCAGGGTATGTTTTCATGACGAGAACGCCTCCGAGGATGAGCCATGATCGTATTGACGAAATGGGTTCTGATTCTGATGGCGCTTTAAAAGTGAGGTGGTGTGAGCTGAGGTTGATACTGGCCCTCAAGGTTCTCGTTGTTCATAGAGTCGCAATAGGTGTTGGATTAAGACGACGACGGCGGCTACTACTACCGATGCTACTATCGCCACCACTAGCAACTACTGCTACAGCTGCTGCTACGGCTGCTGCTGCTAGTCCTAGTGGCCTAGTACTTGTACTAGTACCCTACGATTGCTATTGTTGCTAGCGACGGCTGCGCTGCTGCTGAGTCTTGCTGCTGTCCCTGCCAGATCCAATATTGCCATGAGCAGGAGTGCTTGTAGACTACCACCAAGCCTAATGCCCAATGGGGAGCTCCGCAGTTGCAGGCTGCCGAGAGAGAGGAAAACTATGAGGAGCCAGTGCCTGAGCCAACTCTTCAAGTTGCGGAGCTTCTGGGCTTTGGCTCTAAAATGAGAACTTTGTGGTGCGTTGTTGTCGGTGCCGTGGCCAGCTGTCGCTTTCGCAGTAGCAGCTTTGGTCGTTGAGGGTGACGTCTCCAGATCCGAAGAACCAATGACAGCTGTGGATTAGATGTAGGATTCAAGATTTAGCTCACATTGCTCTGTTTAGGAGGGTCCCTTCCAGAGTGCCCTCTTGCGAATAACTCTGTCAATTCTCCAAAAGCCACTCTATCTTGGACAAGCTGTTGCAAGCCGGTCACTGCACAGTTCCTGTGCTGAACCCTTCAAGCACCTTCCAACGGCCTGCATTCCCAAGATGTAGCACCACCCAGTCCGAACAAGCGTGAAGGAACCCCAAAAACCCCTAATTGAATCGGAAAAACCAGCCACAACGCCTCGAGCAACCCAGCCAAGCCTGAATCCCAAAGGAAGTCGTCAATCCCAAACCCTGGAAGGCCATCCCTTCTAACCACCATGAGATCGACTGGCAGGAAGTATATCATGAGATGATGCCTTGAAGCAGGAAGACTTGCGTAAGTCATAAGCCTGAAGATATTTCTGTGTAGCAAAGTCAACCCGTTTCGAAAGCCCTGCGCCCTCGAGCGAAAATCGTGTTCCGCCAATTCCTCAGATCACGAGCATGGAGTTTGAAAGCCCCCCAAGCCCCCAACGAAGGTTGGTCCGCTACTTGATGATGGCCCGCACCAAGGTGAAGGACTCGCAGATCGATGGCGCCTCGGTGCACATTCGGGTTTGGGGCTTCGGGGCTCGGCCTGGCCCGACGAGGCAAGGATCTACACAGGGGACCAGCAGCGCTTGCAGCAAAAACAAGGAGCAGCAAGAGCAACATGCATACGATAAACAGTCACAGAACTGAACTTCACATCGGAGGGGGGTTTAGATCTGGCAATCGATTTTCGGAAAAGGGTTGGTCTTCCGGGGAGGAAAGGGCACTGGTGCTCCTATGAAGTGTGAATTTTTCAACATGGGGCACTAGCTGCGATGGCCATGGAGGTGAGCTTGTCTACGCGTATGCCAAGACGGAGCGGTTAGCCCATGTCTCAGAGCCCTTGGAAAGGTCAATGCCATGTTAATTTCACAGCCGCCAGCTTTGAAGATGTTCAGGGCCTTAAGTTTTTTTGGCTGGGTCAGCCAGCTCCCAACCCGAACCAAGCTGAAATCAGGGACCGGGTGCGTTTCAGTTATGCCGATTCACTTCAACTGCCGAGTGGAACTGGGTCTACTACCCAACCTTAAGCCGCAGCATGCCGACGTGCGAAATCTGGACCACTGTGAATCCTAATTGGTTGTCCTTATCCGGTAACCTCATAGGGACTCTCTCTAGCATTTGAACAGTAGCGGGGGCCAGAAGTGGTGCTTTGGAAGTTTGGGATCCGACAATAGGCTGAGCCTCCTTTCGGGTCCTGGGCTTGTGACCTCGCACAGGCTTAAAGCGCGAGTGCTTGTATCAAAACACGCACAGCTGTGGTGCGTGGTTGTGTCCCAATGCTCTGAATTATGAGACTCCGTAGCCGAAGACCCCATGCCCGAAGCATCACACCCCGCGAACCGAAACGTCAACTTACTTCGATAAAGTAAACGGAGTCCGTGGACCTCCTTATGCTGAGGGGCACCTCGAGTAGAGGCCTCCTCAATCCAGAAGCCTCAACCTCCTCCTGTGCGTTAGCTGCTCTCATGGCGCAGTACCGATCTGCAGAGCTTAAAGCCCAGGACTCTGCAGTCCTTAAATCGGCATGACACGGCGTGGGCCGTTCGCTACGAGATCGGGATTCCGGGTTCTGCGGTCCGGACACTTTATTGTTAAAGTCGGTTGAGGGGGCCCTGCCAGTCATCGAAGTGGTTCCCAGGGTTTTGATGATGTCTCTGTTCTATCCAGCAATCAATGGTTCTGGTCGGCAATTGTCAGAGAACTGTCGGCTTTACCATTTACCTAGCCGAGCCCTAACGCCGGTGCGACTTAGGGCGAGATGGAAGAGTTCATCAGCGGCACCAACACCGCCCCCTGGTTGCAAGCAGGATCCAGAAGCCCATGTAGGAGCCGTAAATTGGAAGCAGGCGAGTACTGACAGTGGAGCAGGACTCAGGAACTGCAACCACTGAGGGGCACGCTTACAGAAGAAAACAATTGCAAGAACAGCCACCAACTTTGGGTAAGAATATCGACGGTCCATCTTCCGAGAAAATGTGCCTCCTGACATGCACGAACGATCGTTCAATGGAACGAAAGTGCTAGATCGAGAGGTGCAGGCAGATTTGATGTCCTGAAAGATCTGCCGAGACTGCGCCCAGAGCTGACGCGCAATCCCAACAGAGACTTTTCCGTTTCCTCTGCGGAGGCCGGTTGTGGCCGAGGGGTGGACAGTCGTGGATGGTATGGTGGGGAGTTGCCAGAAATCACTTGGATCAGAAGCGGCACAACCCGCATGCATTGGCACAAGTAGCGGCATCGACATGTCGCCTGCAGCAACCATTTAGAATTGGTTCGGTTTTCGAACCGCGCATTTTCCGCATTCTCAGGTTGATGGAGCCGACAGCAATTCAATAGTACACGCGCGCGAACCATCGCGACGATCCGGCATTCTGAGCCCTGAACCCAGCCTGATCACATTGAAGCCAAAGCCTAACGTCTCGGACCCGAAGCTTGACCATCTCCCGACGCTCGTGGAGAGAACGAGGGAAAGACATTTTCTTTCTTCTCTCCCAAGCCCAAGTCCGAAGGGGGTGAGAAGCCGGAGAAGTGCTCATTAGGTTGGGTTCAGGCTTCTTTTAAATTCGTGTCCGGAGGCAAGCAGAGCACCCAATCTCTGCCAAATATGCGCGTACAGGGCCCCTGCATGAGAAGCCCGAGGTAAACATGTGATTTATCCAGGTGTTCGGAATCCGACTTGCCTTCTCGCATCTGCCTAAAAACGCCGCCCGCCCAACCCAACATTAAATGGTGTTTTCTGGAGCCAGCTAGCCCTGTGGCCAAGAGCATTTGGGGTGCAAATCCAGCTCCGCCACGGTGCCGCTCACGTTCCGCACTTCGATTTGCTTGGAGCCCCGAGTGGCTGATTTTCTACATCGTCCAGGAACGTTATCTCGGCGCAGTCCCGGGACCTGTAAGCTCGCAGCGGTGCTCCCGGAATGTTTGTTGTGAATGTCGGGCTCGGACTACTATGGGGCCTTTCCACTGTTGAGGGTCCATGCGGAAATCATGTATCGTCGTGCGGGCCTTGTCATTTGGCAGGGATTTGTCGGGATTCGGGCTGAAGTTGGAACTGCTAAGGCCAACATCCAGTCTGTCGGCGATCGCCTCTACGACGAGAAGTTTTACAAGGCTGCCCTGGGTGGGGTGACTTGGGGCTTGGTCTTGAGCAGCTTAATTGGGGTTTCATAAGCTGACTCTCGACACCGGATCACCGACCACCTTTTGAAGTACTAAATTCGGTTTATGGGATGCGTCTCGTCCATATTTCCTTTGCGGTTCGGATCAAATGCTTCGGTTTGCAGGGGTTCGGTTTTGCGGGTCGGTTCGGTCCTTCGCGGTTCCCGGGGCTGGTTCGATTCGGAGCTTCACTGCAGATCATAACACCTCGAGCCCCAAAATCAAGGCTCATGCCTGTCCTCCTCTTCGTCCTTCTCGTTCTCGCTCTCGTCGTCGTCGCAGAGTAGCCTGGAACGACAGTGCTTCGGCCCATTCCCAGCATGTTCAGACCTGAACCCGTCAACCCGTGGGGAGCCCAGGCGGCCAAGATCCTGTACGCCTCGATTCCGAACAACGGACGCCTAGCCTCCTGCCGCGGCCTAAAGCATCTATGGCGGAAGGAGTTTAACCGCAGCTACCTAAATGTCGAGCAGTCAGCCGGCTGAATGGCTCTGGGATCAACATGAGGAGTTTCCTGAACGGCTTTCGGGAGCTTCCGGCCGCTTTGGGACGTTGTGGTCTTCAGCTCGAGATCGCTTGAAGCCTCGCTTGAAGCCTACATTTTTGATCCCAGTCTGAGACACGATTTTGGGCTTGCGGTGTCACGCTCAACTTTCAACCTATGCCTCAAGCTTCAAGTTCAGGGGCTTGAACCTCTATGTTACGAGCCATGCTGCACCCTAAATGCCAAACCCCAGGCCACGTGCAGCTCGGAGAGTACACACAGGTGCGGGGGGACGCTCACCTGTGTACAGTAAACTCCTGTCGTTGGGAAACTGATTCGGCACAAATCCCGTGTGGTGCAGGCTTTGTTGTTGCAGGCTTGTAGTTTCGAATCAGGTTTACAGGATCACGCCAGGAAACAGATTGTAGTTTTCAAAGGATGCACGACGGATTGAGCTTCTTGGACTTTCCCTTTGCTCATTAAGGCGTTCCCGATCCACTCCAGGAAAGAAGTAGAAGCACAACGACTGTGTCACGGATCCTGTAGGGGTCGCCCGGGTTCCCGAAGCCGATAACCTACCTGGCGGTCACCGCTCTACCCTGGACCTGGTAGAACTTGCTCTTGGTCTCTTTAGGTACCCTCAACTCCACGCCCAAACCTTGAATCCTGAAACCCTCAACCCTAAACCTAGGGGTAAACCTAGGCACTTACTTTGCATCCTTGCAACCCCGCAAATGAAACTGTGCTGCTTTGCATCAGCTTGGTGCAACCTACCTGCCTGATAGTTATGGCTTTGACTCTTCGAACTAGCTAGAGTCTGTAGGTGTAGGGCTTTAGATGTGTATGCCCCAATCCCAGCCGAGCTCAGAAAGCACCAACATGCAAGCATGTGGACTCACAAGAATATGACACCGACAGGAGCTCAACCCACTACCACACCTTTTGACGGCTTGGGCCCTAAGCCCTGACCTCTCAACAATTCTAGCCTCAACGCCTGAACTTGGAAAGATCCCAAGACGCTCACATGTCATAGGCTGCATAAAGCGGTCACGCAGCCAGCGATGCATCCGGCATCCCCAGACGGCCCTTTGGCCAGGCGGTCGAGGCGGCGAAGAAGGCGAACAACCCCAAGACATGGCAGGAGGCTTCCTGGCAAAACTTAGCCTTCAGCTAAAAAGCCATCGTTTTGCTTGGGGTCTGCACTGAAATTTTCTTTCGGAGCTTGCATGCAGTGAATGCGATGGGGCTTCGAGGCAGGGAACAAGAGCTGTCGAGGCTTGCTTGATGGATGTTCGCCCAAGACGTGACGGCTTCATGTCTTGTATTCTCGGCAGAAACAGCAAGCTCGCAGCCTTTAATCCCCGAGTCCGCATGGAACCTACAGTCGACGCTCCTATAGCATCGAACGGGCAACAATTGAGCAGCTTGAAGTAGCGTGATAAGACCCTCTTGATTCGGTACTGCAGGAGGACGAAGCTCAGTTTCGCGGGCCTATACCAAAAGCATCCAAAAGCGATCTCAGCGTATGAACTGGACATGGGTTGTCCTGTAGGTTCGGTCAGAGCTTCGAGCTCAGACTTGTAGAGTCTGAGTCACAAAGGGTAAATGGGATGCAGGGAGCCTGGTGATTGTGTCACAGGTGAACCTGGCCTGCGTCAAGGCGGAGCAGTTCCGCTGTCGGGAGCCCATGCTTTCGCTATCCTGAGCAACCAGGAGAGGGGTCTCCTGAACGACGGTGCATCGGGCAGCAGAGCTTCACCGAAGTGTCACTGCTTGCCGGCTCTTCCATTGAATGCCACGGTATGTTTTGTTGCTGGGAGACGTGTTTGCGCATCTGCTGGGTGCCGGCTGCTGCGGCCCTGTCTGGTCGGTCTATAGTCGTGTCTCATTTGCATGAATAGCCTGGCAATGCCTGGCAGAGGTGCCTCAGCCATGAGCCTTCAACTCGACTCCTCCAGCCCCAAGCTACTCCAGACCCACGAGTCTTGAAGTGCAAGCCATGAATGCTGAGGTGCAGAGATTGCAGGGCAGCACATCATCGCCGGGTGCTTAAGAAGTCGAATTCGAGGTTGGCTTGGGCTCGGGACATTGGGGCTTACACCACGAGCAGTTAGACAGCGAATCTCCGCACATGCAGAAGCCTTCTTCGCCCTTCCAGTGATTTGAGCCTTGACTAATGCCTTGTTGCAGATGAAGTGCAACTTGCATGTTTGTGGAGGCGTGCGTGGCTCAGGTCCATCCAGATCACTTGGAGGAGGTCATCGCTCAGTACGAGAAGCCCGCAGCCGAGATTTTCGGGGCTTGACTATGTGCTGCAATGCTGGAGTGTTGCCTCTCCATGGCCAGAGCACCCATTGGGTCTCCGAAAGGTCTTTTGTTGGTTTGTGCCTAGAACTTCCCCCAAGAGATTTAGAACATTCAAGAATTAAGAAGCACAGTGTGTTTTTTCTTGGTTCGGTCTAGGCCATGGACGAGGGTTTTAAAGGCCACCAACCCTCAACCCTTAACGTCCTGATAGTATATACTATATACAAGATCGGCCATTCAGAAGGAGGCTTGGAGTCGTCAAGTGTAGTCCCAGGTCCTAACGCCTGCTTCCAGCACCGTAGCCGTTTAAGCTGCACCACACCTCGAAAGAAGAGCAGCCGCCGGAGAAGTTGAGGGCTCTCTTTGAGGCTCCAGACTGTTGTCTCATGCGCTAGCATTTCAAAGGGTTTAGGGTTCAGCAAGTTCTTCTCGCAGTTGATAAACCGACTGCGGCGAAGCCGGAGGTCCGTTGCCCCCAAGACAGGCAAGTTTGGGAGACAAATAAAGTTGGAAAGCCTTGGGCTGGGTTTGGGTGCTGTGTTTAGCTTTTTGGAGGGTTTCTGACAGGTGTCAGGGTGTAGTCCCTCAAGCCCGGTGCTTTGAGGCTGTAACTGTTCCATGCGCTTGATGTCAGCTACCCGGCGAATGCATCCGGATGTCGTTGACACCGGCAGCACACTAGAGTTACTAGAGGACAGGCTCTAGCCTGATCTCCAGAACCCTGAACAGTTTCGCAGGTCAAAGGTTTTGGGCCTAGGATTGTGCAAACCAACACCGGAAACATCGTCTCAGTCCCCATGTCGCTGCGATGCCCAGGCAAGGTTGCTTCGATGCCGGAGACCGAGCTCCTCCAACGTTTGATCGCTGGAGTTCGCTGTAAGTCATGTTGGGTTTCATCGGCGAAGGTTCTTCATATCGTGCTGTCGGCTCAAGATTCAGGTCAGTTCAGGCTAGTCAGACTCGGAAAGTTTGAAGGAACCCGACACCTTTGTAAACTATCGCCATAGCCTAGCCCCCTTCTCCGAAACCCCCATAGCCAAGCCCAGTCCAAGCCCCTGAATGCACGTACACCGAACTCAAGACTTCGAAAACGGGATATTGGCCATAATGCCCATGGAATGCATTGGAGTTTTGTTGAGTTTAGGGGCGTGGAGTGCAGGCACAACACCCGGCGACACATCAGAGCAGAACATCTCGGGACAAGTTGAGTAGACAACAAGAGAATGAGCCGAGAAGCTCTCTAGGGATCTAGGGACTCTGCGTGAGTTGATGTGCATTGCCACAATCTTTCCGGGTGTTGGATTGGTTCAGGAGCTTGCAATTGGTCAGACAGTGCACTCTCGAACGGTGGGCACTCTGAACAAAGGCCCCAAAGTCCTGTGGCGTGGTTGCAGGGACCGGTAGCTCTACAACAGGCCCTGATGCAGCTGTTGGAGACGGGTCTTGGCAACGAGCGTGTGGAGCCTATTCAATGCGACTGAACGCTTGTGTCGGCCAAGATGTGCCCGAGATGCCTCAGGGCGCATCCGGTTTCAGGATTTGCTAGTTGTGCTTCAGGGTATTGAGTTTTGGGCTTACAAGCTTGCTAAGGACGGGCGACGTTCAATGTTCCCGCCCAAAGCTTCCTGTGATTCCCAAGCTCTTGTCTGTTATTGGTTCCAGCTCCGTTGAGTGAGGTCCATCTTGATTTCAGTTGTCGGAGACATGCCATTTTTTGTTTCGGTCTAAGTCGGTCTAAGCTTGTTAGCTTAAGGAACTTTGCAGAGGCTGTTCCTTCGTGTTCGGGATGTTGAACTTTATAACTTTGGGTCCTTGCGCTGCACTTGCTCTGCCCAGTTGAAGCCGCTATGTTCAAGACAGAAGCATGGCAAGACTCCAGTGACCTGTCTGGGATCGAGAATACATTCAGATCCTTGCCAAAAGTCGGAATCAAGATTCAGGCTTTGGAGCAGGGGGGGCAGCAACAGATGAGGTTTTCGACCGGCGGGATTTGGACAGTAGGGCTGTTCGGAAAGAAGATTGTTTAGGGTCCAGAGCCGGGACATCATGACGCTGGCAGCGGTCGCTTCCATAGCAGACCCAGGACCAAGACCTAAGCCCAAAGCGCAAAGCACAACAGTCGCCCGAACTCCCCCTCCAAAAAAGGCACAGAGCTGACCGTGGGCAGAGTTTCCAGGTTTTTTGGGGTTTGTAGGTTTAGGCATTGGGAGTTAGATGTTTTGTCCCGGTTCGATACGATGATTTATTTGTTTTGCCCAGGCGTTGGCGGCTCCATGTTTATGTGAAAAAATAGTTCAGGCTCATGCCCCTTGCCCCTCCATCTCCCTCCCGAACGAGACCGGAAGTCGTGGTGGTCGTTCTGTTTTAGCAGACGGAATCTAGTGCATCAGAGAGCTTCACTTCTCAGGCTCTGATCTGACTGCTGGAGCTTAACGCTGAGTTTCCTGAGCTGTTAAGTTTAGGTCTCGGCGTCGGAGTGGCAGTGAAAGGCGGACCTTCAAAGCGTGCAACAGACCAACTCCCAAGCTCCAGCTTCCTCGGCAGGAGATGCTGAGCTGAGGCGGGGCCTCCGATTTGATCCATAGGCAAGTGAGTTTAGAGTGGAAATACAACTGCAAGGGGTACCAATAGCGACTCTGCTAATCTCTGTACAAAGCTGGTGTTTTCCCACGGCTTCGCCTCCTTGGTTGGCGATTTCAAGCCTCAGTGCGACTAGTTGGACTTGATCGAGTTTAGGGTCTAGGGCTGCGGAAGCAATACGACGTCCTACCCACGCAGCATTTTGACTTCGGTGTTCGCAGCGGCCGCCAGATCTGCAACACCTATCCTCTGACCCCTGAAGGACCGATGTCGGCAGCTTGCGACTGAGGACATTCTCAGAGGCCTTAGAGGGGTAAAAATGATGCGAGTCCAGGTTTCTGCTTGCAGTCTGTCGTCCGGGTTGAACAGGATTGTGGCTATACGTGTAGGCGCCTCTGTGAGTCCGAAGGTGCAGGCGGAGAGGTTCAGACTGACAACTTCAACGAGCCCAGCAATGCGAACTCCAAGTTGGATTTCTTGGCTTTTGTGGTTTCCATGGTCATGCTTATTCCGCGATAGATGTGGGGCTTCCTGCAGAATTCATGGCTTCGATTCTCGTAAGTTTGGCCGGCAGGACTGCGAAGCAAAAGATTCGAAGCTGCACGATGTTGTTCCCCGCAGGCGGAATGAGCGAATTGTTTGCACTTGACCTTTGCGCTTTGCATGGTTCTGGCCTGTCTGTTTCGGAATATGAAGGACTCTACAGATCGTGTTGCAGGATGTACTCTGTCTCTGTCTCTCTGTCTCTCTGCCTCTCTCTCTCTCTCTGTCTCTCTCTCTCTCTCTCTGTCTCTCTCTCTCTCTCTGTCTCTGTCCCTGTCTCTCTGTCTCTGTCAGAGGAGGATAGTTTAAACACAGTGTGCGGTGCTCGGGGATGTGGGGTTCGAAATGATGTGGGGTTCGAAACCAAATCCACTGTAGCGACATGCTGAGTCCAGTGTTCTTTCCCGTGAGATCCCGTGAGTATGTTGCATGTTCTTGCATGTTCTTCATCCGGGTGTATGCTTCCTGATACAATACTTCGCCATCTTAACGTTGCTTGCCCGGCAGTTCTGCAGACACTTACTTTAAGCAAGGTCCACTAGATCCGTGTACATGACGGTCCGTGTCCGAAACTCTTTCATTATTGGTGCAGTCTTGAGACGCAGGCTTAACAATCGAAGGGCTCAGTCATTCGCAGGGTAACTCGGGACTCATCCAGAGCAGACTTGGTTCGTCATTCTGTTGAGCTACGATATCGACGGCGAGCACGACAACGAAGAATCACGCCATGCTATCTTAAATCATGCTGAGACAACGTCGTCAGACCATGGTCCTGTTGTGTCCCGGAGCGAACCTCACGCACCTTTCTTACGAGGTTTAGGGTGTTTCGAAATTGAAGGTTTCGCGGCTAGGAGTTTTTTTTTTTGTTTTTCGGGCTTTTAGCGCTTGGGTCGCAAGCCTAAACCCCAGGACTGGGTCGACCCTGAGCCTCCTTTGCTCGGATGACGACACGGAGGCTCGAGCATAGTCGTAAGAACAGCTCAGACTTCAGATCCAAAGCTGCGCTCCGTTTCTTCGTGTCGGATAAATCCTTGACCGTCGGAGCTCCGAGCCAGGATTTCGGCTCGGAGTTAGAAACTCGTTGCTTCGGGCCATCAGTTGACTAGCGGGATTGGAGTTGTCTTGTGTTGGGCAGCCTGCGGTTCATCCTGGCACTGAGTTGTGAGTGCACTGCCTAAACCTTACGCGTGTGTGGGGCCCTTAAACTTTGCACCGCCGTCTGGCAGGATAGCACGACAGACGGGAATGCCGATGTGCCTTCGACTGCAGTTGACAGACCACAGCCACAGAAGCTATAGACCAATCTCAGTTGTCCCGAATTTGTTTTTGGACTTTAGGGACCTTGGCAAGACGAATGCGATGTCTCGGGCCTGGGGCCTAGGGCCTCGCTTCCTGGATGTTCCCATCCTAATGTAGCACTCGCTACAGTGCAGAGCACACAGCAGCTACTGTCGGGGTTGCCCTCGGCTTTTGGAAGCAGACAGACTTCACACAGATCTCGGTGGCTTCATATGCCATTCGGGTAGTGGCCCTGCTGCAATGCCGGCATGATCGAAGCGCTGCCCGAAGCCAGACCATCCCAGTCCCAAGTCCCGAAGCTCTCGTGGCGGCAAAGCTGCCGGATCCAACACGAACGTGTTGGTGGAACACAAATCTGGTGGAGTTCGGGTTGAAAGGCGATGATCAACAACAGGCTCCTGAAACCGAAACTCAGAAACTTGCCCGGGATCCACGCCCCAACTGTTGAGAAGGTTCACACTCCCAAGACAGAGCTCTTTCCTGAAGTAGCAGAACATGTGGGGCATTCATAGCACACCGTTAACTTATAACAAGAACTTGTTTCATTCTTGAACACACAAAATGTTACTGTACATGCACCAGTCTCCACAAGCAAGTCAAGTTCCATGGGATGCCATTCGTAACGGAAAGCGCCTCAGGCAGATTTTGAAGGAAGTAAACAGTCTATAGCTATAGACCAGGACATCGGCCGCTGCTGGGACGACGATCTTCTCGAAAGCTGCGCTTCACCCCTGTCATTGGCAGGTCAGTCGGACTTGCAGCTTGTTTCGGATCCTCAAAGGTCGACGGAGTAATCGGAGTTCTTGGCGTAGTTTGCATGGGCAAATGATATTTGTTTCTCTATCATTTAAACATACCCCGTATGCCAAATTATATATAAAGTCTGTATGTCTGTCTGTATGTCTGTAGGCATGTACGTATGTATGTAGGTACATATATATATATATATGTTATATATATATATATCCGCAAGTATACCCACGTGCGTTATCCAGAGGTCGTTGTCTTCGGTTTTATAGTTAGCTGTTTGTTGTTGTTTTTTGAGTTTTTGTACTACTAGTACCAGTACTAGTACTTTATTATTATTATTATTCGTCGTCGTCGTCGTCGTCGTAGTAGTAGTAGTAGTCGTAGTAGTAGTCGTAGTAGTAGTAAGTAGTAGTAGTAGTAGTAGTAGTAGTAGTAGTAGTAGTAGTAGTAGCCTAAACCCTAAACCCTAAACCCTAAACCCTAAACCCTAAACCCTAAACCCTGTAGTAGTACGAGTACGAACT
>CAJNDV010014114.1:0-12489 GCA_905221635.1 Symbiodinium sp. CCMP2456
AAGATTATTTTGTGATATTGTATGTGTTTATTTATGGTGTGTAATGAAACATTATGTAGATTATTTTGAAGATGATTTATTAGAGAGAGTTCAGGATTTATTTGAATGTAGATATTAAACAACATAATTGTAATGTAATTGTATTTCATAAGAAGTTATGGAATATGATTATATTATAGTTATATCGTTATGTTAAAATTCTACGAGAGAGACCTTGCCCATTTTCAGGGTTTAGGGGTTGGGGTCTTAAGGTGGTTTTTTGGAAGGGTTTAAGGGTTGGGGTTAAGGTTGCTCTTGAGGTGGGGATTTTTGAAGGATGCAGGCAATGGGGTTAAGGTTGTTGCTAGGTGGGGGTCGTAAGGTGGGGTTTTTCGAAGGGTTTAGGGGTGAGGCGTTGAGGGGGTGAGACTGGCTTTTGACTGTCGCGCAGGCTACTCTGCCAGCGAACTTCAGCACGGCTACTTTGGGCACGGCTGACGACACACAAATGTTGCCTGATGGGGCTGGCTGGCCCATGAGGTGCCAACAACATCTACGGCGTTACAACATACGTCGCAAAAATAATAGGAAGATGAAGAACAGTGACACAAGCAAACGTAACTATCAATAGCAATAACTTATTAATGACAATAGTAACAATATAGCCATGATGAGAATATTGGTAATGATACTTATGATGACACATGTCACTCTTGATCTGAGGAGAATTCTCTCTGTGATGTTCACTGGCACTGGACGGCTGCAGTTGTTCTGCAGAGCCGGGATTAACCCATCTCCCCTAGCGTTCGTTCGCCTCCGCCGGCTTGGTCTCTGCGGCCTCCCATGACCACCCAGGAAACAGCAGACAAAAGCCACATCTGTCTCCGTGGCTCATGAACGGCAGAGGTCCGCACAGGTAGCACGCAAGCTGAACCTATGGCCTTCACATCAGTCCTGTGGCCAGGAAGGCGTCCCTCTTCGCCATCAAGTAACGGAAGACCTGCAAGAACAGCCGCAGCAAGGTTGTCAAAATTGTCCTTTGAATCCGCCGAGCTCTTGACGGTTGTGGCACGAGGGTCCTCGTTCTTGTCCGGGTGCCATTGCAAGATGAGATTCTGGGCACCGGAGAGGACATAGCATGCCCATTCTGGATCCTGCGTGCCGGGCTGCCCCCTGGCCTTGAAGACCCGTCGGCGCTCCTCGATATCCTGGTCACTCAGGGCTCAGGCTTCAAGCTTTCTGTCGAAACCTTGTGGCTCTTGATGGGAGATTTCACAATTTCCTTCATCTTCACATTGTAGACATTGATAGCGGCAGCGAAAGTTTCTATCAGCCACTGAAGATGGAGCTACCTGAAGCCCACAGTTAGAGGGCCCCTTTAGGATGCCAGGGATAGACGAAGATCCAGGCAAGGCTCCTTTATCAGAAGTCTTCTGAGAAGCAGTTCAAGCGACTTCCGGCCTGGCTTCGCGCATCGATATGGCCAATCAGTGCGGCAGCCTCGGTAGGGAAGGTCCAGAATTTCGAGTCCCCTCTGAAACCTTAAAACCCAAACCCACAGACCCTAAACTCTATACCCTAAATCCTAAACTCTAAATCTCAAGACTTGGGATGTGAAGGCTGGGTGTGGATAAAAACATGGACCGGGTTCGTACAAGATGAAAGAACAGGGGAAATCAGACGCAAGCTGTATGTACGGTTTGTTGCACTTTGCTTGTTCTGGTCTGACCCGGTGCTGTCTATCCCTTCTTGTAACATACTACATCCAGAAAACGAATACAATGCAGTTCTACAAGTATGTCAGGGACCATTAGACAAGGATCTGGATGTCAGTGCAACAGCGTTCAGTCCGCAATCCCCACACCTGCTTCAATGTGAACAGGTGTTTCAAAGGCCTGCTGTTCCCATGAGCCATAGACCATAGAATCAAAAGCCCGAGCATCACATAGGACCCCACTCCAGATGGGACGTGTACTCAAACAGAAAAAACATGAAAATTGAAAATCAAAATCCCGGGCTGTTTAGTTTTTGGCGATGCCCTCGTGGCACCACAGCACCCAGGGCACCAGGTCCTAACAGCCCACTGTCTCATTGTCTCACGTCTCCATCAACATGTTGTAAGTGGGGTTTCAGTAAGTCGAGCGCTGCGTTGAACTCAGCGCCACAAACCGTCTAGGCAAGAGACCTCTGGAGCACGTTCGCGAAATCCTGGCACAGTTTGCAAGCTTTGGATTCTGGTCAAACACATTGTCACATTCCAAAGCGTGCCGGTCCAGAACATTCCACAAATCTGAATTTTCGAACTCAACTCACTTGGGACAGTTGTGGAAAAGGGAAAAGCCTCCCCTCCTTTCCCTTCAAGAGCTTACTGTCACACTGCGGCACGGGGATGAGCCTCCAACATCTTCTGGCATGCGCCCATCACGTCCTCGTGTCATGAAGCCCACATGTCGTTGCAAAGCGCTCACCGGTACCACTGTTGCCATCATCGACTGTCATTGCTCTTATGGCCATCTTCAGCATCGTCGTTATCATCATGACTGTGGTCTGCTATTGCAATGGCTACCACTGTCACTCAGGCTATGACTATTTTTCACTACTATGCATTTTTACCTTACTGCTACTACTCGTGTGACAGAGATTGCTGGTAATATGCAACTCTCCACGTCTCTCGAAATAACCTGAGCAGCCCACGGGATGTTCCGGAGGAGTCACCTGCACCGTGTCGAAGGTCGGCCTACTGCCTAGTTGGAATCTGGCTGCGAGATATTATTCGTCAAGGAAAAATATGAAGAATGAGACAGAACACGTAGTAAGACTTGCAGTAGTAAGGGGAGAACCCAACACAGCGCTGGCACAGTAATGAAGCAAAGATCAAGCACTCCTGGCAGAGTCGGGCCTGGCTTTAAACATGACCATTTTTAAATTGAGACATTCAGAAGGACTCGCGATGCTCCAGGTTCCAGGCTTAGGCCGTTGACAGGAAAAGAACCCCAACTAACCAATCAGAGAATGTCATAAGCAAGCGAGACGTGATGACGGCGTCCCGACAAAAGATCCCGCGCCTTGCAGCTGGGCCACCCTCCTCAGCTGATCGTGGCTTTGCACTCGTCTTGTCAATCGCACATGGGCTAAGAGGCGAGCTCTTTCAGCTGCTGCACACGTCGCTGTTCGACGATGAGAGTCCTCCCACACGGCACAAAGATGCTGGAACCCTCAGTAAGGCTGGAACTCTCAACCGAGACGCAGACTCTTTCAGGACATTTAACTCCAGGTCCTTCATGCGAATCCTCAGAAACTAAGAGAAGGTCCGGCAAGTCACAGTCCCGTCAGCTCCGTTGCACTAATCTTTCTGTCTGCAGTCTGCTTCTACAAAGAAACATTGTCTGTGCTGCTGCTCCCTTGCATCTGCTAATGGTCCGCTTCGGCAACACAGCAGCCTTTTCCAAGCTACGAAAGGAAAGGGCTCATGGATCTGCAGATCGTATCCTTTTGTCAACATCGCATGGATAAGACCTATGCGGCCTACGAGCAAGACACTGTTCATCAGAGCCCTCGGGTCCCATCTGCGTAGACCAAATCCTGGAGTTCAGCCTCACCTTCCCTCAAATTGAGAAGATGGGCGTTTGTATGGCCACGTCTCCAGCGTCCAAACACTGGGCCGCAGGCTGCGAAAGAAGTGCACCCTGACGTCACGCGCGACATCGCATAAAAACAAAGCTTTCTGGGTTCTATAGAGGGTTATATAGGGATTATGGTCCATAATAAGTACAAGTTATTCCTGACAGTGACTCAGAGGAGCGGGTCCGGCTACAGCGTTCCAGACAAGAAATCCGCAAGAGGGTCCCGGTCCAGGCCTCCATCTTGTTGTATGCCGCCTGTTCAGACACTGCGAAAGCTGGCGTGAGAACCTATGCACTCACCAACTGGGCCCCTAAATCCAAACTGGCAGACCCTAAATTTAAATCCTAGACCCTGAACCCTAAACCCGAAACCTGATAGCCAAGACTTTGGACCCTAAATCCCCAACCCTAAAACATTGCCACCTTGCAACTTCTAGCTTAATTACTCTTGCCTCGGCCTGCTGCGCAGCATGGTCAGCTGCCTTTGCAGATAGACATAACAGCCACGCGGCTGAGGGTCTAGATGGGTCTAGGGTTTAGGGCTTAAGGTTTGGAGGCCTTTCAAGCTGGCAGCATCGGTATTGCCCGATGCTTGTGCACTGTGATTGGTGCAGGCTACTCATCGCTAGTCTTCTGAGAGTCTGGCCAGGCACATGCCAAACCCCGGCAAAACCCTAAGAGCGGCTACAGTACAACGTGTGTATACGCACGCGCCTGCACACATGACAGTCTGCGCGTATGCACGGAAGTATGGAGGGACTAAACTGCGCAGCAGCCCCCAGCTATCGGCGGCCAATTCCTCCAACTAAACTCCACGGGTCCCCGACGTCTTGGAAAGAAGCAAGCCTTAGCCAATAGTGCTGCCGCAATCTTGCTGCAAAGTACGCAGTAGGCTTGACCGTCTAATCACTCTCATTGTTCTTCGTATCCCTCTCCCTCGAATGGTCCTTACTATCTTCATATTCTTATCCTCCCTACTACTCTTACCAAAATTCTCCACATGATCATCACCAACTGCTGCCCTGGCGACCCTTATGTAGACCTGCTCCTGCTAAGATTTTGATCGGTGCCACTCAGGTCAGGGCTTGTCACGGGCTTTGGCCTCGTCGAGCAAGCATGGTTGTGGAGGAGTTGGGAGACTTGGGAGGTAGAAGTACTGGGTGAGGGGAAGATGAGGTGAGAGAGCGCATCTTCGGCATTCTTTTCCACAACAGACTCACCATGAAGCCCCATTCTGTTAACATCCCGTCCGCCATGCACCTGAATGTGCTACGCTGCTAAGAAGGCTGGGATAAGCCACGGACCAAGTCCTCGCGGAGCTTCACTTCAGCCTGCCCGTATCTCAATGAAGGCGTCAACGGCTGTGTCTGCATGGCACGTCGCTTGTCAAGTTGGCTTGGGGATGCTTCAGAAACAAAACGATTACCATAGATTTCGCCATAGATTGTCGTGCTCACAATGCAACGACCTACCCAAGCAGTCGGTGGCTCAACTTGGCACTTGAAATCATCCAACATCCAGGACAGCGAAGTGTTGAAGTATGGAAATCGCTGAGCCTCCGGAGGGCCCGGCGTGAAAGCTGGAAAACCTGCGCTTGTGAATCACAAATTCGCAAAACTTGAACCCTCTTGCAAAGAGATGAAGAAGTTTTTAGCTTCGCGGAGGTGGGCGGAGCGCTCCCCCCTCAGGAGAAGAACCCGGCCCGAGCCTCACGGAAGAGCACCTGTCGCAGTTGAGCTTCCAGAGCAAATTGGGCGATGTCATGTCAACTTGAAATTCATTTTTATTCGGCGGGGCAAAGGTCCGTTTCAGTGCGCAGCGTTGGCTGCATACCACGCATGCCTCAGGCACGCAGACTCCTGCTGCCATTTGAGGCTACAGGGGCTCAGATCACACAGTCAACTGGAACTGGACTTCCTCCTCTTACCAGGGCACATGCCCTCCACGTCCACAAGCAATGACAAGAATTTACGTGCTGCTGAATCTTGGGCATCGCGCTTGGTCCTGCTCGGCTCTCCAACGCATGCTGAGCCAAAGCCCTCGACACGAACCGTTGCAGTGTGCAGTATGGTCTTCGCGATGCGCAGCTGCTCATAGTTCCAGTTGACCTTCTCATTGACGTCTCTCACCTTGTCAAGCTTGTGATACCGCATCGCAAAGATGTCCAATACTTCCTTCGGTCTTCGCTGTTGCGAGTCCATGGCTGCTGCATGCCATTCAGCACAAGCGCATAGATAAGAAGAAGCCTACTGTGATGTCAGACATTCGGTTTTTCTGTGCCCCTGCCGTCTGCACAACAGACTCCATTGAAGGATCAGCCGTCTTGAGCAAAGTCACGAGAAGTTACTAGTGGAACGTGGTGAAACAGGCGCATGAGCAGTCTTGGCAAAGCAGCGTGTAGTGTCTGGCCTGCAGTGGTACGCCGGACAACCTGTTCAGCATGGCTGACAGCAGAACCCAAGTTCCGCGAGTATCACTAGTAAGAGCTCAAACACCAACAAGAAGGTACTGAGAATTTTAAGAACACGGAGAATCTACAAAAAATAACTTCTTCGACTCAGGCACATCGGAAGCCAGGCAAGTTTGGAAGGTCGGTGCCTTCCCAACCTTCACGGAGTGGATGTGAAGCCGCAGTTCCTTCCCACAGCCAGGCAATGAAAGAGAAATGCCCAATAAAGCATCTGCGAGGCCTGCTGCCTGCGCCCACTCCAGAAGGATGAGAACACCTCATGCAAAGAAAATGCACAGGCCACCAAGCCTTTGAAGGCCGTCAAGCGTATCATGGGGAAAAACTTCTGCGAGTGACAGCGCAAAACTAAAGCCCAACTTAAACAGATTGGTCGTTGTCTTCCGACACAATTCCAGCGCAACAGGGCTCAGACCTTGAATGACGGGAAGCAGCAGCTCATTGGCCTAGGCGAGCCGCCCACCAAAGAATTCCTAAACAGGTCTGCCGCTAAGCAGGCGCGCATAAAACTGTTCCTTCTTTAGTTCCATCAATGGGGATGGCAGGTGCTGTCTTGGGACCGGTGAGGGGTCAGGCAGTGATGCACCTTACACTTGAAGACTGCGCTATTGAATTGGGCTATGCGACTGACAATCATAAACCTGCGGAACGCGTGTTCTTGCAGCGACTCATGGCAGCTGGGACAATTCAGTACTCTGTCGATGGGTGCAATCGTGAGTGAACTGCAACCTCTCAACGCACTTTTTATGAAGCAACTCATCGACCTCTGGGAGATTTGACTTGGCTTGCGGACCAATGCGGATAAATATCACCAATTTTTTCTTGCGTTTGCCCATATCTATAGTATAGATATGGGCAAATGCAAGAACAAATTGGTGATGAATCTATACCAAGTCTACACAACTGCCACACGCAAAGAACCAACATAAAGCAAACACAATGCTGACGTCATCATCATCCGGGCTGCCGGCCAGTGCCTTTTGTTGCGGCGTTTGCGCAAGATCTCTGAAGCTAATGGCTCGGAACAGTAAAGCAGTTGTGAGGAGCTGGCCAGTCATGAAACCCCGTACAACCCGGGCCAACGACAGGATCCTGGATGGCGGCAGTTTCAAGCAATACCTTCTCCTTTTCTGCAATGATATGATGCTCCCGGAAACCACAGATCAGGCGCAGCCTGGGACGGGCACATTCCAAGGCAAGCTAAGACTCAGAAGTGTACTGATCATCCAAAAAGAAAGTCTCTGGCTTGAGGTACTCATCAGTGGTTTGATCTATCCCTCAGCTGCTTATTGCTTATGAGGCTCGTGGAGGAATATAGTCCAGCAGATTCCGATCGACAGCTATAAGTTGTATCACAATACCCAACACATTCCTTCATGCATGCGTGCATACGTGCAAATACTCCGACGCATTCGGATGTGTTTTCGAAATCTATCTCAGGAAATCGCCACTGGGCATTCGGAGGGTTTAGGGGTTTAGGGTTTAGGAATGTAGAAGCCTAAATACCAGGCTCATTCGACTCGCTGTCGAATAATGTACAAGCCCAAATAATTACAAATATTATGGTTAGGGGTCCTTATTATCGTTATACTACAAAGGGGCCCCAAAACCCTTTTCTAATTATTAAGGCCCCTACAGTAGGGTTTCTCTCAAGGGGTTTAGGGCTTCCGGTTGGGTTTCCTTTCAAAGGTGGCCGTTGGGGGTCATTTCAGGCTTATATGACCCATGTTTAGGTGTAGCACCCTACAGCCTGAGGTTCGGGTGTTCCTGAATGCCTGTCACATGTAGTTGACAACATCCCGGTCCTTTTCCGGGAGCCCTCTATGGATGTACCTGGGGATCCAAAAACCCTACCGTTTTGGGGGTTAGACCCTTTAATCATGGGGTCAGAACCTACTATTCTGTAGGGTTTGGGGATACAGGTAGTGTTGAGCCCCACACTTTAGTTTGGGAGCCCAAAAGTGACCCTAGTTCTGACACAACCCGGTAAGCTGGCCTAAGACTCGGCCTAAACCTTAAGCCCTAAACCCTCACCCTAAGCCCTCAACCCTAGAACTACCCAGGCTAAGCAGTTCCCCCAGGCAGGCCGTATCCGCAGTTTGTGCCCTGCGCTGCACCTGTAGCCCTGGCTTTAGGGTTTAGGGTTTAGGTAGTATTGTTATAGGGACACCCCCTACAGGGTACCCCTTCTGAGCCCTACTTCTGGCTCTCTTAAAAGGGACCTTATTGAGATGGTCTATATCCTCAAGGGTCCCTAAACCCGAAATCCTAAACCCTAATCCCAAGTCCCAGGGTTTGGAGTTCAGTTTAGGGCTGCTTCAGAATGCCGTGCCTCCCAGGTTTCGAAGGTAAAGTCTTGCTCTCCCTCGTCATTGATGTACTCCTTCCTGAGTTGAAAGGAGGGCTTACCGGTTTAGATTTCGTGGTTGAGGAGTTTCGCGGTCTAGAGTTTGAGAGTTTGTGGGTTTAGGCTTCGGGATTCAGGGCTTGGGGGTTCAGGGGTTTGGGGTTGAGGTTCACGCTCCTTTGCCGCAGAAGAGGGTTTGGGGGCTATGAGTACAATAAAGAAAGGCACTCCAAGAAGAGTAGTGGTAATTATTGAGGCCCCTATCATACCGTCTTGCAACCACCTTCGAATCTACTCGGAAACTTACGTCCACAGAACCCTAGCAGCCCAACTTCGTTCTGTTCACACTCATGACGTGGAGCTTCGGCGTGGGCGCCACGAGTGTCTGAACGGTTGCAAACTTTTTCAACACTTGCCACTGTGTTTTGCCAACGACGACACCGCAATCGAGATTCGTCGCACCTTGCTTTTGCAACTGGCTCCGAGCCTAGTTGCCGTTGCAGTCCACCTGCGTGGTGCTCACACTGATTACGTGGAGCGGCTCCTTTGTGAAGGCAAGGTCTCCAAACGTGTTCCCCCGGTACGAGTTATTTCTCTCCGATATTAAAACCTTTTGGGAAGCGAAGTCCCCGGTCAGAGCACCGGTTACGTTACAGGTCCCGTTGGTTTTCAAGAATACGCCTGAGAAAGCTGGGTAAGAGTGGCTGGTCGGATAATACCGGAGCCAAAACCCACTGTGGCGTCCAAGGCTGAAAGTGGGACTGTCCACACACTTGCCAGCGGTACAGTCTTTCCAGGCCAGGCGTGAGACGTCGTCATCGATGTTCCACACAAAAAAGCCCAGATTCCCCCAGCGCTCCTTCTCCAAACTCAACCGCTCATTCGCATGGCTCAACCGCTCATTCTCCCGGCGCAAGTGGTCGATGGTCGAAGTCTGCTCCTCGACGTGAAGGTTCAGCGCGGAGATGTAGTGGTTCGCTGCGGCTATCACTCCGGTGACGTTCTGAGCCTCATGCTCACCGAGACTGCCAGCCTCCACAGTGGATGCATCTAATGGCATCTAAGCAAACAGTCCCTCGAACCATAGTCCTCCTAAGAGTCGTAGGGTTTTTGCATCTCGCCCCAAAGGGACCGAGTTTACAGCCCTAGATTACTATACTACAAAGACAAGTATAAACGTCCTTTGGAAACCATGAAAGACCCGATAGAACCCCCGGTCCTTAACAAAAAGACAGCCCTGAACCCAAAACCTCACACCAAAGGCCACAAACCCCAAGCCCAAAACCCCAACAAGCTACAGCCTCACCGGCCAGGTCTGATGTGCTTCTGCGGGCTTCTTGGCTATCCTCCGAGAAGGAGTTCAGGGTTTAGGTTTTAGGGTTTAGGAAGTTTAGGGTCTTTACAGTTCAGAGTTTAGGGTTGGATTAAGGATGTAAGCGGCCACGATACTTACCTGGACCCTACAATCTAGTACCCTGTAGTGATTACGTCGAATCCTGATTAACGAATAGTAAATGGGGTATCCAACAACATGCACTACATATTGGGATCCAGGTAGTCGGGTTTCGGGTTGAGGGTTTCATGGTTTAGGGTTTGGACGGGCTGGGGTTCACGGCTCAGGGTCTGTTGATAGTTTTGTATTCCGTTGTGCTCCGGTTTTTGGGGCTGTCCCGTTCTTGATTTAAGGATCGAAACTGGGCTGCATTTTACGGTGAGGATTTATACAAAACTAGATACTCAAAAGACGGGTAGGGTGTGACCGGGTTTAGCCCGTATAGGTAGGGCATAGATAAGGCTTAAAAAGAGCACTGCGTGTAGAGCCTGGGATATCGCTCATGGTTTACAGGACTTCAGGCGTGGGGCTAACTTGGTTTAGGGTTGAAGGTTCAGGGTTTTGGGTTGAGGGGTAGGGTTGGAAAGGTGGACGAACGTCGCAATCTTAGAATCCCCGCAAGACGGGAGGGGCAGACAGCTTGCGGCAACAGTCTGACCACCGAGTCGAAACCCTCATCCTAAACCCGAAACCCTACATGCTCCTCTTCCAGGACAGAGCTTCGGCCTGTGACGATGGAGTGTGTGCCGATGCGGTGGGCAGCCGTCTGGTTGATGGTAAGGGCGACGCCGGCAGACAGCCAGGTGAAGAGCTGCATGCCAGTAGGGCAAACAAGAACTTGGCAAACTAAAGGGGCGACTGTGCAGCTAGCACGAGCAAGAAGAGGCTGCAAGATGAAGTTTCAGCTGGGTCACAGAGCGGGTCTCAGGGCGTTACAACTCAGCAGGCCCTGCCCTGGTCTTCCACTTGAGGCTGGAACTTGGCAAAGTGGCGATGTGCTCCGGCCCCGAGGCCAAGAGCCCCAACAGCTTCCTTGAGCAGATAACCCACACAAGTACTCCATAAATCCTCGTGTATGCATGTATGTGTGTACGTAGGTATGCACGCGTGCATGCATGGACGGATGGATGAACGGATGGATGGGGGGGATCCATTAAGCCGCACCCAAAAGGTTCAAAGAGCCGCTTAGGTGTGCAGGGTTTGGGGTTTCGGGTATCAACAGCGTGGCCAAGAGTCTTCTTGCCCGTGCAGCCAAACCTGTGGGGGCGAGAGGTTGTGCATCTTTCTCATAATTACCAATATTATGGTTAGGGCTCCTTATTACATTTATAGAAAACCCTATTCTAATTATTAAGGCCCCTACATTACTTCTCAAAAATCCGAAATCCCTTAGACCTGAACCCGAAACGCTAGCCTGCAAGTTTTCTAGAATCCATGGCCTTTCGGTGAAGACTCACGGGTTAGGGCGTTGGCAAGGTTGGGGCTTTGAGGTTTGAGGGTCTTCAGTTATGGGATTTCTGGTTTAGGGGCTTAGGGTTTAGAGTTTAGGGATTTGTGGGATTTACAGCGTTTGGTCCTGTGGAATGATTGAAATGCTCGAAAATCGTCGCTGCAGTGTCCTCTGGTAGAACTCACGAGAAAAGAAGCACTCCAACAACGACGACAAGGAAAGCTTAAACCCTAAAGCCTACACCCTAAACCCCTGCTTGGACTGCGTGACTAGCATTGTTTTGGGAGATTGTTGCCTCCTTCGCCTCTTGAAAAGAACTCAAGCCCAAACCCTACAGCCTAAACCCTTAAACCCTACACCCGGAACCCTAAACCCGTTCAGTCTTGTCAATCTCTGGATCAACCCTTGGCTCCTCCACCGCTCACCACATAAGTTTAGCATCCAAGAACATAGAAGGCGGTTCCAACAATTTGCGAGGTCCTCTTGCGGGTCCCTACAGACGACAGCATGTTGGTGTATATCTACAAAGCAAATATCAAAAACTGCGTACGTCTTTTTGGAGGCTCGACGGGCAACCCCTGGCGTTCGGATTGTGGGCATTTTCTAGGGGTCTTGCAGTTGTACAAAGGGGTGTATAATGACAGAACACAGGTCTTCATAGAGTCTCGATGGCATTCGCGGGCCGTAGCCATTCGAATTCTCTTTCTGCCTTGTCGTTCGTTTTGAGTTCTTCCAAGATGGCCCGGGCCGTAGCCATCCGAATTCTCCTTCTGCCTTTTACTTCGTTTTCAGTTTGCCCAAAATGGCCCGGGCCGTAGCCGTCCGAATTCTCCTTCTGCCTGTTCGTTCGTTTTCAGTTTGTCCAGAATGACCCGGGCCGTAGCCATCCGAATCCTTCTTCTGCCTTTTCGTTCGTTTTCAGTTTGTCCACAATGGCCCGGGCCGTAGCCATCCGAATTTTCCTTCCCTTCGGCCTGTTCGTTCGTTTTCAGTTTGTCCAAATGGCCCGGGGGGCCGTAGCCATCCGAATTCTCTTTCTGCATTTTCGTTCGTCTTTCAGTTTGTCCAAAATGGCCCGGGCCGTAGCCATCCGAATTCTCCTTCTGCCTTTTCGTTCGATTTCAGTTTGTCCAAAATGGCCCGGGTCGTCGCCATCCGAACAAAATGTTCCAGGCCGTAGCCATCCGAATTGTCCTTCTGCCTTTTTCGTTCGTTTTCAGTTTGTCCAAAATGGCCCGGGCCGTAGCCATCCGAATTCTCCTTCTGCCTTTTCGTTCGTTTTCAGTTTGT
>CAJNDV010014114.1:12589-32468 GCA_905221635.1 Symbiodinium sp. CCMP2456
TCTGTAAGACTTTTGGTTTCTTTGGCGTTGGTTTTAATTTACGTAGTTTTCGTTATTGTTTTGTGACAGATCTTCTGTATTTACGCGGCAGGCGTATAACATACTCAAATTTTCTTCCTGTCCCCTTGCGAGTACATACTCTATATTAATATGCCACGTATACATTAGTATATTGGTATAGTTCGTATAGTGGTATATCGGTACATTGGTGTATGAAAATACTGATTCTTTAGTACATCGTTAAGCTCACGAGGTGGTATTTCATTTCAGTAAGATGTATATTCGCATACAGTAGTATGTGTATAAATGTATTTTCTAGTCTTAATTATATATGATTAATATTTGTATGAATATGATTCTGATTATTGTATTAGCTTTTTATCTGTGTTAATGTCAGTGTTAATATCAGTATTGAAAAGTTATTAACATTGTCATAAGTAGTAAGAATAGAAAATCAACATTCGAGTATTAATATATGTAGGAATATAGGAAGATTAATACTTCTTATATTGCCAAAAGGATTGGTAGTAATATTTGTATCAGTATGTATACAGGTATTAATATTTCGAGACATATGAATATCATTGGTAGTTTTCGCAGGAGCACAATTATTCCTAGTATTAACATTACTATGAGTATAAGTATACGTGAGAGTATTAGTATTGAAAAAAGCAATGATAATATTTTTTTGCAGAAAATAACACATTACGGGCCCCATACTTTCATGGATAGTCATACAAAGATTATACACATTTATACACACTCTAAACATGATACATCTAGTACGTATATGATATGCAACACAACGTACAAGTACATGTATACAAATATAGACACGAACAACACCCCAGACTTTTGACTTTTGACCATTCTGACCTGAAGCGCGTCTATCGAGGCTTCAAGGCTTGGGCGTCGAGGTTTAAAGCTCTCGCTCTCGGGGATTCGGCTTCAAGGTGGTCCAAGCTTCGGGCGTAGGCTGGGCTGAGTGCCGGGCTGTGGAGGCTGAAACTTCGGCCTTGAAAGGCTACAGCTTCACCTTCCAGGGTAGGGGCTCTAGGGTTAAGGCCTTCGAGAACGCAACATGTAAGTTGTGTGCGGGCTGCGGCCAGAGCACCAGGTTTGAGAAAAAGAGTCCTTCATGTTTAGGACACCCCCAGCTAAAAAGATAACACTTTCTGGGGCGCCATCCTAGTTTATGTATGGACAAGAAGAGCGCAATTTTGGGAGTTTCCGACTATAGTTACCTTACTCAGCACAACTTGCCAGGGCGTTGAGCCAGGGTCTTGTCGGTGGGGTTGTCGTTCAGGGCGGGGCGGCCGGCACTGGGGTTTGAATTTTCCATCTCTCTTACAGCGATTTGTACTTTGTTTACGGCTTTACGGCGGCTGCACGTCACAACGGATTCTCATTTGAAAGCGCAAGATGCTCGTTGCTGGCCTCGCACTACTTGAACTTGAACTGACCCTGTTTATTACTTTACGTGAACTGTCAGTGTTTCGCCTGTCAGAACCTTGACTGTCTGACTGTCTTGTCTGTGAGCGGTGCACACCTCCAGGCCAGAGGACAGCAGCCGCCTTTTCCCGACGCCGACTAAGTGCGATTCGTGGCCGTTGCATCAACGTCTCCCCGGTTTCGTTCCGGCCCACTTCTACTGAGCCATGCTCGCAAACTCCTAAAAGTCTAAACCCTGAATCCCCAGGTGCTGTAAGAGCTGATCCCCAACCCTGATCTTACAGGGCCATCTGAAGCTCTACGGAGGGTACTGCACACTGCATCTCAGCAGAAAGCAGCGGGGATCGCAACGCTTAGCTGCTACTGGAATCACTGCAGAGTTCCACGGCCTCATTGCTCAAGCACGCGAAACCCCAAAGTAAATTGGCGTCTTTTGCGAGCCGCAGTGCCGCAGCCTGGAAAGGCGAAGGCGTCTAAGTCCAAGCGATAGACGGCTCTCAAGGAATCCTTCGAATGAGTGGAGTCGAAGAGGACGTTGCATCCTTTTCGGTCCCAGTGTGGATGCAGATCGCAGCGGGTGGAGCTTGGCCCTTGGCCGCCTTCCCGGTAAAAGCCCAGCAGATACAGAGACTCTCCGCCCACCTCCTCCACCAAGACCTCGAGTCGCGGGGAGGCAAACAAAAAAAAAGAGACGACCACCAACACACACAACCACACTCCTTATCACTCCTCTCGCCCTTATCAAGAGAGAAGAGGAAAAAAAGAGGAGAGACAGAAGTCAGCTCTCTGAGCTCCTCTCCTCGCTCCCTCTCCGACTCCCTGCTCTGCGCCTTCTTGAGCCCATAGGGGTCCGGGTAGGTGTCCGTGAGGATCCACTGGTCGTCGGGGGAGAGGTTGCAGTGGCCGTCCGTGCCCTTCTGCCACTTCAAAGCTTTCACCGGAGCCTTGAAGTTCACTTCGAAGGTGCCCAAGCGATCGCAGGAGACCAGAAAGCTCCCGAAGAAGTGGTGAGAGCCTGTTGCGAAAGAGGCTGAGGCTGAATTGCATCCAGGCAGCCGGGCAGCCCTAAGAAACCCTAAGAAACCCCAAAAAAGACTCCGAAACCCTTGCACCGCAGAATCCCAGGAGCCGTGAACTTTGGGAACTCTCCATAGCTCCCGGCTGCTCAGATCCATGAGGATCCTGACAGAATCGGGGAGGCGCACAAGCCGAGAACTCCACGTTCCCATTAAAGTTGGATCTACTCTTTGAACAGGGGACGCCAAAAAAGCTCACCTATACTGTCCTTAAGATGATATGACGCCTCAAGTTAAGTTCGGAAGAACCGAGGATCAGGGAGGTGAAGTCGAAGCTGTCAGAAAACAGGGTCATCGCCGAGCGGAAAAGGAAGGCAACCTGCTTTCATGCAGAAAGCGATCTGAGGGCCCAGGGTGCAGAACTCGGGATTTGTTTAGTTTTGTTTTCCCAGGGCTGGGGTTCAGCATCCACACAAAGCAGCTGAGCGGGGTTGGGGCTTTTCGGGCTTAAAGGGTTTGGCTTAGCATCTAAGTTGTAGGAAGTATCTCCGATGAAATGTCTGCTTGTGATTTCTTCTCTGGAATCCCGGAACTCTCTTTCGCCCCCCCGCCTTGGTGCCCTCGCTGGAGACATGGGCATGATTCAGATACCAATACCCGGAAATCGCAGTGTCCGGATGTTCCGCAAAAGCCTGCTGCCGATGTGCCAACTTACAGGTCGCAGTCTCTTTCAGGGGAGCGAGGAAGTGTTTGGGTACTCACTTTCGGGCGGGTCAGGGTTGAAACCGTGGTCTGAGTTCAGGTGGAATTCTTGGAAAGCCTCTCCGGTAATGGGATCAGTCCGACCGGTCAGCTGGAGGAAATCATAGAGCCCACGGACCTTGTCAAAGGTACCAGGGTCAGTTCTAAGCAGTTCTAAATGAACTTGCCTATGAACCTCTCCTCAAACCCCCAAACCCTAAGCCTAAGCCCTTACGCAACCCAAGGGCTGCAGGATACGGCTGGGGTGGGACAGACTGAGGCAGGGACGCTAATGAGCAGCTCCTCGTGCTTAGAGCCCAGGTCCACTTCCCAGAGGCCGTCATCGACGGGGATCTTCTCGGGCGCTGAATCCGGGATCGTGTAGCCGTAACCTCGGTGCTCATTATATGGCTACGTTAACTACATTTAACTACCCATGAATCATGGTCATGCAATCAGCCTAAACCTCAATAAGCCTTCAACCTGTCATGGACCGTAAGCTTTCCTGGCAATTTGAGGCTTGCGATGTCGTATGAACATGCTAAGACTTCAGGACTTGAACAACTACTTTGCGCTACCTCTGGCTCGGCATCGGGCTTGGGCTGCCCAGCCCACGTTGAATAAGCGGGCCCACCCCAGTGAAGACGCCAACTTCGCTCCAGCGTCAGCGGAAAACGCGGCCGGAACACGATCCTCCCACTTCCCCGTGCGCGCCCGGGCCCGATCTTCACGAGTTGGCGTGCGATAAACGTTTTCACAGTTTCGTGGCCGTGACCACTGTCGCAGTACCCCACAGTAGAGCCAAACCAAATCAACTCCGATCGCGCGATAAATGTGACACCCACTGCACAGTTGTTCCTGTAACAGACCGCTCAAACCGCGAAGGGGTTGGTGCTGGAGGCAAGGGGGTGGCAGCCTCCGCGCGCTTCGGGGTCTGACCGCACTCCACCTACTTAAAAAGCTGCACCGTGTAAGCCCCTTGAAACACAGGAGTCCAGTAGCCGCGGTAGAGCCAGTGCAAGCGCTGGAAGCTCAAGGAGAGAAAGCGGTTTCTGGGCCGGTTCAGCGCGTAGACGGGCCGGGGATAGAGCCACGTCTCTCCAGTTTTGGCGTCCACGACCTGGGCCTGGAAGAGGCTTTTGCCGTCGCCCCCCTTGCCTGGAGCTACCAAGAGAAGGAAGAATGGCTCACATCATTCTTATAACTATGTCGTAGCTGTAGCAGCTAATAGCATGCTGTAGCTACGCTGAGAGAAGATGTTTCTAAAGAAGAGCCCAGGTTTCTGTTGCGGATGTTGAAGATCACCGTCTGAGGGCCCAGCCATTCGGCCATGGCTCCTTGCTGCAGGTTCCAGGCAGTGGTCTTCCCAAGCTCCGTGAAGTCTTTTCTCCCGTCCATGGGAACGAAGCCGACCACCATCTCAGCAGATTCGGATGGCTCCCGGTCTGCATAGGGGATTCGGCAACAAAGCACCCACTGGTTGCTTTCGTCCACGGCCCACTTATCAAAGTATCCGAACATGTAGGAAAAGCCATCTTCTGGAGAGAGCCTGAGGGCCGGCTTCGTTCTTCCAAAAAAGTCGTGGTCCACGTCCTTCGCGAAGCTTTCGTCGTCCAGCACGTTCAGGACGGTGTGCTCGCAAGGACCCTCAGAGTTCCGTGCCAAATCGAGCTGCTGCTCTATAAAGCGCTCCCCCGCAGCCATGGAGAAGAACTTCGAGCTCTCGTGCACTTCGATGAAGGCCTCTGACTCTCTGTATATGGGGAGAGAGAGAGAGAGAGAGAGACCGATTTCCACCGTCTGTGATCTTTTTGATCTTTTGCCTTTGCCTCTGGAATGGAGGATTTGCAGAGAAGGCCTCGCTCAGCTAGTCGGGGCACCACGTCAAACTCTGCTCCCTCGATGTCCAGCTTCATGAGCACCACAGACCCCAATGGAAGCGAACCTCAATAAGGGGCACACCTCGAATCCTAGAATTAAGCCGAGCCGAAACCTCAAGCCCAACGCGCCCCCAATTCCCTTGAGGTTGAACACTTGTTTTGCCTGCCTTCACACATCCCTACCGCAACAACAAAGACTTCACGTCCTCAACGGCTGAGCCCTGCGCCCCGCAAAACTCACCCCTTGCCTGGACACCAAACCGTCGCTGAACCAAACCTCAAGCTCTGAAGCCGGAGAGCTGATGAAGTCTGCCAGATCGATGGTCTGGACCGTCACCTCCAAAAAGGCTCTCCATGGCCTCTCTCTTGTCTCTCTTTCTTTGAAAGACAACACAAAAACACAGCGGCCGCCTGCTGCGACCGATCCTCCCAGGCGAAGGGCCACCTTCGGGGAATGGGATACGGCGGCCCCCCTGGCTTCCAGAAAGGCTCCCCCCCAAAAAAAGGGAGCGCCTTCTTTGACTGTCTTCTACGGATTCGACGGCTTTTTCTCAAAGATCCTAACCCTAAACCCCAAACCCATCCTACTCTTCTTTTTGGGTTGTTGGATGGGCCCCTGGGCACCAGCTCATGGGGCCGTAGCCGGCGATGCGCGAGGCCGTGCCGCGCCCCACGCCGTCCTGGCCCGGGCCCCCGAAGGTCCCGCGGAAGCGGAAGCCCCACAACGACTTTCTTTGGGCTTCTTGCGGCTCACAATGACATTGGGGGGGGGGGGGGGGGGAGGAGGTGGTTTTTATAAGGCTTTGAAGGTTAAGTGAGGGCTTTGGGAAAGAGGGCCTCAGGTTGCCAAGAGCTTGGGGCATTGGCGTCTCCCAGCTGTGCTATCAGCTTTGGCCCTCCTGCCTGCTGCTGGAAGAGGAGTGTGCCGACCCGTGTGTGAGCAGCGAAAGGGTAGAAGTGCACATGCCAGCCACGGCTCTGATAGGCCTGAGACGATGAAAGCAAACAGCAATGGCCCCGAGCGACGCAGTTCCGGCGAATATTTGCTTGATGCGTTGTGGCATAGTACCTGGTGATACCTCTGAAATACTTCTGCCACCTCCCCGGCTCTTCGATGAAAACCGTCAGTACCGTGCCCCCTGTTCTGGGAGACGCCCTGACTGAGGGCCCGAACGCAACAGCTCCAAAGAGTGCAGCCGGAAAGCCCCAAAGAGCCAGAGCCGGAAGAACCCCTAAACCCAAGCCCAAGAGGCCCAAAAGCACACAACAAAAAACCGATCGCTTTCTTAGGAGCCAAATCCTCGCCTGGGCGATCTCATGCAGTCTTCCCTGGAGCGCAGGATGAGGTTCCTGGGATGTTGCCGTCTAGATTTATAGGATCTTCCAGTTGGCCCATGACCTCGCTTAAGAGTTCCGATCACAACCAAGTCGAAGCGGACAGGGCAATTTGAGAATGCTTCAGCATGTGCGCCTCTGCTACATAGGGCCACAGAAGCAAACAGGCTACATCAAATGCTTCATGAATCCATCAAGGCATGTGGGCACCGATGAATTCTTGGCCTCACAAATGCAAACCTGCCTGACTGCTTGAAGGTTTGCTGCTAGAAGCCCGAAGCGGACCATCTAGCCGAACCCATGCACGTGCCAGGATCCTGACCCATACTGACTTTAGCAACTCCAGTACTCCGGGATCCGCTAGGTTCCGCGAGGGGCATGTGTACAGGTTGCTCAACCCGGAAACGCTGATGTCTGCGGGGGCTCTGCAGCCTTGGCAGTGAGCTGCACGGGAGCAGAATCGCGTCTCCACGTGCCGGTCTGGAATGTGAATGGATCGTGATCTGGGGCGGAAGGGCCACAGCTCTGGTTCGCCAAAAGACAAAGTTCAGCTGCCCAAAACCGGTCTGGGATGGTCGCCGTGAGCGCTGCCGGGTACTTTAGACAAGCTCGGGAGGGCTTGTGCGGTTCTGTTTTGATGATCTGGCTCTGTGCCTGGCAGCCTGGCAGCCTGGGCCTTGGACGAAGGCTTCCAATTGACGGGCTGAGGGCCGGCAGAGCGATTTTGGAGGGCCTCCCCATGCGGCCGCAATTGAGCGGTTGGGCCCTTGGGCGGCCCTTGGGCCCTTGGGCTGAGAGCCGAGGCCTCCAAGAGTCCGATTGATTCTCGATTGCAGCAGGACCTCTCTGCGCTCTGCGTGGCTCTGCGTGCCCCTACTAAGATCCCCCAAGCAAAAGAGGCCAACAAAAATGGAGCCTTCGAGGTCCGTTGAAGCCACAATTTCTCGTCAAGCTGGGCTCCAGCCGAATGCAGCAATCCCGTGTGCCATCACAAGGATCCGCCTAGCTCTGGTCGAACGGAAACTGCACATGAAGATGTTCTACAAAAGGCTACTTTGCCTGCGCTCTCCCGACCCTGAACCATGCACGAACCCTTTAAACAAAGCGCTCAAAACTGTGAACCCGAAGCCCTGTGAATCCTGTCAAGCGCTGTACGCGCCTGCCTGCACTATAGCAATCTCGCACCCCCCGAAATCGCAAACCCTCCTGCCAAGGACTCAGCTAAGACTCCATGCCAAGGGCACACAGCCCTGTCTGCGCCGAGGGTTCCTGACGCTTTGCCGCAGGGCCAAAGCGCCGATCAAAGAGGGGAAGGACCTCAGCAGCGGCGTTCGGCGCAGGAAGTGAGTGGGGCTTGGGCCGCTGGGGGAGGTGTCGGTTCAAAGTGGTTGCTCTGGGAGGCTTGGGGCTGCGGAAACCGATCAGGGCAACGGGCTGCGAGGCTGCGAGCGAAGCCGAGGGCTCCAACAAAAGAGGCTAAGAGGCCTAGGGTTCAAGGGTTCAGACACGCAGCCCCATGCTGCAAGGGCTGACGTGCCGATTTGGCCCAGCGCTTGCAGAGAAGAGGCCAGTGTCCGGGTATCTAGACTGAAAACGAAGGATTCAGTGGCTGTAGGCTGTATACGCCCATCAGGTGTCCAGCTTGAGACTTTGTTTTAGCTTAGTTTTGGGGGCGGCTCAACTTATAAGTTTGAGCAGGCACTTGGGTCTGCAGAGACTTCGCTACCAGGGGGGGGCCTTGGCCCTGCTTTGCCGCTTTCGGAGAGCCGGGGGCCCCGGCTTCGGCACCGGAGTAGCGCTCGGGCTCGAAGAACTTCCGGACTTGGACGCCGATGTTGCTCCCTGCGGGAAGGGACGGGACCCTGTGAGTGAGGAATTCGGAACTTTCTGTTCAGGCTGTTCACGCTGTTCGAGCTTCGCCCTTCGAGTTTCGCCCCGGGTTGCCAGGCAAGTTCACGACAGAAACAGAAGCAAAGCAAGGAACGAGCCCCTGCCTACGTCCAAGTAGATCTTCCTGCACTCTCTCAACCAAGGAGGGTGCCCGTAGCCGCCGTAGCTCGCTCTCAGAGCTTTCGGCTCGGGCTCCAAACTGAAGTCACTGTAGAGCTTGTACCAGGCAACACAGAGCAGCAGGAAGAGCAACTGGAAGAGCCGCTTCATGGCGAGCTCTAGGCCCTAGGCCCCTGAAGTCGCCCCTCCTCCATCTAGGCGACGCCCTGACTGACTTGAGCCCTCCAGATATATGTTTGCACCTGTCTTCACAACGAGACAAATACCCACCCTTCTCCCGCCAAGGGAAAGCAAACTCATCTAGGTCTCGTGTCTCTGCCGAAACACGCAGATCCAACACCCACGAAATGTCCGGTACATTCCGAAGGCAGAGCCTAGTGGGTCCGCAGCGACTTGCGCCTTTGCCTTGGAGGGCTGCAGAACCGACAAGAGCTCCCTGCCCTTTGCTCGGGGTACGAACGGCGGGTGGACGTACGACGGCTACACAACCGCACAATGTGCTTGTTCGGCCTTGTCGTCCCGATGCGGCCGTCGCGACCAGATGGCAAGGGGCGGAAGGCTCTCTTCTGAACCCTGCAATAGCCTCCAAACCCTGAACTCCCTAAACTCCCAAGCCAAACCCTTAACCCCGGCCCTCACAACGCTCCGCCTCTGTAGGCGGCCCCGAACTACATTGCAGGCTCTGCGTGCTCCTGGCTCACAGAAACAACCACAAACAACAGAATGCCGAGAATCAGAGACAAGGATGACAACGATAACAGTATGGGAGAAGTTGCGCAGGCATGAGTGGTGACTGCAGTGATACTGCTGTTGCTACCACTGCTTTTGCGACTGGGACCGCGACTGCGCTTGCGACTCCAACTGCTACTCCTACTCCTTCTGCTCCTCCTCCTTCTACTGCTACTTACGACTACGACAACGACTGCGACTACGACTACGACGACGACGACTACTACTACTACGACTGCGGCTACTATTACCACCCCTGCTGCTGCTTAGACGACCCTGGGCGGGCCTCAGGTGCTTCGACTGGGAAGAGCTTACCAGGCACTCGCTCGAGCACTTCGGGGCTTGGGATATATGTCTCTTTCACAAATCACATCTCGTGTTCAACACACTCCGAAGAATCGAATTCAACCCGGGCCATAAGCTGGTAAGCAGTCGGTTTGGAAAAGTGCATCCCGTCCCAAACTTGACTACATGAACTTCACCAACCCGAAGAAACCCACCCAAAAACCGCCTCAACGGCCAAGCGTCAATCAGATTAGAACATTAAATTTTCCTGATCTTCAACCTCGGATCGCAATCACACGAGTACACGAGCAACACAGGATGGTATGTGGCCTGAGATGGCAATGACGCCCAGCTCAACATGGCCGCGCATGCACACTTCCGTGCGAGCTTCGATGCTTGCGTGTGGGCTTCACCATCCTTACTGGCTACAAGGTTCGGTGCGAAGATCGAGCATGTCATTCTGCGCATGGTCCTCGTGAACGGTCTGATCAACTTCAATTTTAGTGCTGTGGCCCGGCACACCTTGCTGTTCCAAGTCCGCTACATACACTTAAAGGCCTCCAGAGGATCTTGGGCAAAACTGGTTCTGGGCGATGAGAGACTGTTCGGCTGTCTTGAAGTGGATCGACAACATCAGCCCTTCAGGCCGTGGCATCATAGCCGGACTGTTGACCAATCTGGATAAAGAAACGATATGCAACTTCTGAAATCCACACTGCCTGCACTCCTGTCTCGTGAGGGGGGGATCGATCTCCTGTACTCTTAAGAACGTCAAAGCTATCTGCTGGCTCTTTGCCAATGTTCTCGCACGAACACCTTCTTTTGCGCTGTGAGCGGGCAACTATGTGAAACCCGACAGGGTGTGATGTCTCTGATCCAGGTCAAGCGTGTCTTGCAGACAGTCATCAAGGACCGACGGGGCCCCACAACACCACAAGTGACAAAGCTGGTCTAAATGCCAGTATGTTGCCCAGCCGTCGAAGACGGAGCCTGTCCCTGTGAAAGTGTACGGGAAGCCGAGGAAGTCGTATGATTTGACCCGTCGTGTCAGCCAGGCCCTGTTCTCCACCAAATCGTGAGCTGATACGCACGCTCGAGACTGCGAGCACAGCCGAGCGAACTTTTGCGCCAGCAAGGCAGGCCTGAAAGACTCAGCACTCGCACGCCCCTAGCGTTGTCAGCATTTGCGTTCACATCGCCCCCTGCCTGCCAAGCTGCAACAGATGATGGAAATCAGGCACATTCGCGGCTTCGCGGCAAGTCGCCCGAAAGCGTGCAAGCTCCTGCACCTCAATTCCAATTGGGCTCAGGCAGGACAGCTGGACAACACAAGAAGTGAGAACACGCTGCGAGACAAGCCACGACAAGCCATCGAGGCATTTCCGCTACCAGCCTTGCTCGCAGTCAAACTCACTGCCTCTGCACCATCCATGGCTTCACTCATCACTGACAATTTCAGAGCCAGGCAGCATCACGGGGGTTCGATCACCATGCCCTTCCCGAGTCTCCTTGGGGGCATCAACAAGCGTCAGACAACACGACGGGCAACGTCAAGCCCCCGCCTTCCAAAACAGACATGCAATTCCAGTGACGCTCTCAGGCAACGCATTATGATCTTGGCTGTTGCTCCTGGAGCGTGTGCCCTGATTGCACGTAGCACCCCATCCCCACGGTCGCAGCCAGTGAGAAAGCGCACTGCAGCAGGCGGGGTGTCGCGAAGTCTGAGAAGCTCTGAGCTTTGCAGATGCTGCGCTCGTTGCCGGAATCTACCTTCCCGTCCTCCAAATCCCAACCACGTTTATATCAACACTTGAAGTGCCCGTCCTGCAACGGCGAGCTGCAACTCGACGGCAACGCTGTGCGTGGAGACAGTGGAGAGGCCACCCTTGGCTGTCGCAAGCTGTAGCTAAATCTCTGGACCAAACAACCATGGTCGACCGCATGACCAAGAACCATGGGACCACGTCAACACGGTGTAAGATTCAAAAGGTCAATCTCAACATAGTTAGTACCGGACAATCCTCTGTTCTGTCAGTGCAGTCGCGTGCCAATGCGTTGGGCCTTAATCATGAGGGGAGAAAGGCACTTAAATCCACCCAATCCCGTAAAGAGAAGGAAACTCTGTAGGCCCCCGAGGCCGTGGTCCGCTGCTCCGTTGTTTCAAAAAGGTCTTGTGCGACAAAAAGCTTCTGAATCGGTGCCAAAAGTTTCTGAAACGTTGCACAAAGGTTCTGAATCGGTCCAAAAAGTTTGTGAAGCGTAGTTTTCGAATCCGGCCACATAGCTTCTGAATCGGTCCTAAAAGTTTCTGACTCGGGAGAAGTTCCTGAATCGGCCCGGCCAGGAGACAGGGCGATAAAAAATAGCACGCCCTCCAATCAAAGGGACTGATTGCGGGCACACAAGCAAAACGCAGCAAAAAGCAACACGCCGGAAGGGCCCGTACCAGTCGTTCCAGTCAGCATCATCCCAGTAACCAGACCTGGGTCCGATTCATGCTGCATCTGCCAGAGCCACCTGCTTGAGGGGTGACTCGCAAAATTCTGCTCAACCAAACGTGGAGCGTGGCCTTGGCATACCAGCAGAGCCACTGCAGTTCCACTATCAGTGCCCCGTCATCTGGGCTTTCGGCTCGTCACTCCTCAACAAGCTTTCAGACCTGGGCACAACAATTCATGGCTGTCCAAAGACTCATATCTGATAACTTGTGAAGCAGCCTGTCCCAGTCCAGGCTGGTTGCGGGCACGCAAGCAAGCGCGGCAACATCAGCCAACAAGACGCTGCCAGGGCCCGTACTTGTGGGCATCGTCCAGGTCGCAAGGCCTGGGTCCGATTCATGTAACTGCCACCTGCCATCACTTAGCAAATATCATTCCACGTCGCTTGTCAAAACGCGAACGTTTAGGGTTCGGGCTACAGGGTTTTCAATTCTACCGGTGCCCACATCCCAGCCAACATGTTGGCGCGAAAGCTTTGGGTTTCCCGCCCTCTCTCTCCACCCCACATCTTCTCTGCTGAGGTCCTGGGTTCGCCCCCTTTGGAATCAGTGCTAATCAAAATGAAAACGGAAGCTTAGGGCACTGCTGTTCCTCTTCTGTTGTTGCCGGGCTGCTGTCAAAGGACCTCGTGCCAAGGATAGAACTTGAAATCATCTGATGCCCAGAGATCCTCCGCTGATATGCTGCGTGAAAACATCTCCAAAGTCGGGCCTCCTGGCCCTGCCAACCTAAGGTTCTAATATGTAGTAGCAACAATATGTCCTGACCGACTTGCGCACCATAACCCTGACGACATTGCTAATATGGGCATGTGAATATCTGGTATGCAGCATCGAGACATCTCGAGACATCACAACTTCTCTTAGCACAATGGAAATAAACAACTGGCACCAAGCTTCCCAAGAAAAGATGACGAGCTTATCGAGAGGAATACCTCGAGAGGCCAGTTGCTACAGTAGTGTATAGTACTATGGACTATGGGTATTTTCCAAGATATGGGTACACTGTCCTTCCTTCACCCAAAAGATTCGATTCCTGATTTTTTGAAATAAAGCCAAAACTCTATACCCTAAACCAAATCGCCTGCCTGTACCGACCTATTTGTTTTGGGAAGCCCTGATGTGCAGCTCAACGAAGTACCGGCCTGTCATGCGTTGCCGGGAGCGCCCCAGCATGCTTGCAGAACGTGTCCTAGGCAGTGCGTCCTTCCTGGTTTGGGGTTTGGGGTTTAGAGCTCAGGAGGAACTCACCCGGCAAGTTCATGCCATGTCCATCCACTGACCCACTCCACGGATGAAAAGTAATAGAATCCAAAGCAGTCTCTACTTGGGAAGAAACTACCACATACAGGCATGCACTGAAATCTATGTCCTTACCACATTGCCTCCGCAGTCTCTTGATCCACTTGGCAGAGAGTCAGCTTGAACATCTTTTCCAAGGTACCTGTCACATTCTGAGCCGAACAGGCAGATCAAGCACTGACCGGAGTTTTCTTGCAATTGACTGCGGCCGCAAACAGCCCGAGGACCGAGCCTACGATCTTCACGAGACAATGCTCATTCCTGCCGAGCAGTTTCCAAAGCCGATGCAGTGTGTTGGGATGTCCCCGCCGCGGATGGGTGTCCTTGATGGTGCGTCGCTTCGGCGAAGCCAGCCTTCTTTCTTGCCTGAGAAAACGGAGTCTAAGACGTGAAATGACAGTGCCTGCATCCCGATCTTACTAGCATGGTGCAGGCTGCAGGAGGATTGAATCCAGATTTGACACCGTACTGCCGGCCTAGAGGTCCAGGCGGATTCGGTCTTAAGCGAGCACGTGGCACAAGAGCATTAAATCTATATTCAATACCGTCCTGTTGGGTGCAGAGGTCCATGTCAAGTGATTTGAGAGCCAGAAACAGGGAACCAATGAAGATCATTTTAAGTGACCCATATTCTCAATCAAGAAGTCCTGGACATGGGTACATCGGTGTCTGAGACCAGATCCAGATGTGAAGCGTCGAATTAACAAGCAGTCCAGCTGGCTCTTAGACGGTTGTGGCCGAACGATGCATCGGTGCGCTGCTACACCGACATGCCCTAGTGCGACGGCGCGGCGGAAGAGTGCATCACTGTACTGTATCGGCGTATCGGTGGGAGACTGCTTCCACGTCGCTGTTTGCGGTCACCCTGTGTAACTAACTTGCCAAAAGTTGGCACAGAATCCTGCACTAAGGTCACCTACTTTGCAGCAATGTTTACACTCGCAGCTTGCCAACTCCGCTGCCATGCTTTCGCCCTGAAACAATGACAACCAGCGGAAACGCCATGCACCTTCTGCGGTCTCGAACGAGATCACGGCACCGTACTCCATGAGCCGTGAAACCTTCAAGTCCAAACCCTGACCCGGAAACCACGCCACTCAAAGCAACCAAAGAGAAAACAAACAACGGAAAGATAAAGAGAAGAGGAACAAAGAGAACACGCTTCCTGTCACTTCGCTCACTTCATTACGTTTAATTAAATTAGAACAAAGTAAAAGAGGAAAGGAATGAAACAACTAAATTTCTAGTTCATGTGGTTCTTTTGTTCTCTTTATATTTTATTAGCTTGTTTCATGCTTTCATCTCGCTACACTCATTTCATTATAAACAAGCTAAACAAATAGAATGAGAAGAAAGAACTAAACTTTTAACTAATGAAAGAAAGAGGAACGAAGTGAAGAGGAAGAAAGCACAAGGAAGAATGACGCGTGGCTCTGTTCTCTTCGTTCTTCTTCTTTCATTCGTGTTGTGTGTCTTATTTTGTTCTGCTTTTTTCTCTGCATTAGAACAAAATAAGGGTCCTGTGTTAATTTAATGAAGAAAGCATGCGATCACTTCATGCTTCCGTTCACTTATCTTTCTTTCATTAAACTTAACAACAGGACACAACACTTATTTCTCATTATGTTTCGTGGGTCGTTCCTTTCTTCTCGCTTAATTTCAAGTGAGCAGAGAGAGCGCGAGAATTAAACGAGAGAAAGAAACGAACCACCCTTCCTCGCTTCTCCTTTGTTTCGTTTCTGCGGTTTAATTCACGCGGTCGTCTCCTCACTTGTAATTTAACCGCAGAGAACGGACAAAGAAAGAAGAAGAGGAAGTGACTTGACTGGCGGTAGAATCATGAAGGTAGTTACACACGGTTATCTCTTTTGTTCACTTTCATTTCAATAAAACATAATGAACGAAGAATGAGTGGAAGCATGGTTTTATTGAATTGAAATGAAACAAAAGAGCCCGTTCGTGCCTTGTCCAATTTAAATAAGCACGCATTCACTTCATGCTTTCATTACTTTGTCTTATTTAATTGAACAAGGAACGAACAAGACATGAAAGTTGTAGCGTGTGAAGAAAGAACGAACAATAAGATCAAAGGGAAAAAGTCAAAGGTAATGGAATGAGTGACAAAGGAGCGAAATGAAGCACGCTTTGTTCTTTTTCACTTTGCTCTTTTGTTTCGTTCGTTCCTCCCTTTGTTTATTTTATTAAAACCGCGCGTTTCCTTGCGTTTTAATTAAATAGAACAAAAGGAGGATGAATGAACGAGCCAAAAGACCCTGATTTCGTTCCTATTTTGTTTGTTTCGTTCATTATTTTCTCGCTTCGTTCTCTCATTGAAAAATAATGAACAAAACATAAACAAAATATTCTCTTCATTGTTCGTTCCATCTTCCTCTCCTTCTCCTTGCTTTCTGTTTCATTCAGTTACAATGGAAGAAATGGAAGCATGAACTGAATGAAACAAAAGAAAGAAAGGAGAAGCGAGGAAGAGCCCAAAGGTAAAAGTAAAGAAAAACCACGCATTCACTTCTTTCATTTGTGTTCTTTCTTTACATTTAACTTTGGTCTTTCTTCATTATATTTAAGGAGTGAGGAACGAACGTGGTCTTTTGGGTCATTTGTGTGGCTTATTTGTAATGTAGCGAGAGAAAGGAGTGAAGCACGAAATAAGCCAAACAAATGAAACAAAAGGTGTAGTTGTGTGCTGGTTTATTTTGATGAAACGAAACGGTGCACGCTTCACGCATTCATTGTCACCTTGTTTCGTTGAATTAAAAGAACCACCACACATTACAATTAAATTGCTGGGGTTGAACGCGGGGCTTGAACGTGCTTCTGAACATCCGTTCACTCTGGCGGCTTTCGCCGTTGCTCCTTTATCCGATGTCTGCGTGGCTCCTGAACAACATTTTTGGGCTGGAACGCGCGTCAAACTGGTGGCGTTTTGTAATTGTCATCTTAACCCGCCGTCTGCGTGGCTTTTGGACAAATTGGCTGGGTTTGACCTGCATTCTGCGTGGCTTGTGAACGACGCGTGCGGCGGAATGCAAGATCCAGGAAGCTGAGACTCCCCACTGCAAGCACGGCAAACATATAAATGCTCTTGGGAAACACTTCAGTCCATGCCCAGTACGCAACTATCATGGCTAGACTCCGCGTCCCGCCGTGCTAAGATGATGGAAGTTGGCATTGCAAGTAGTTCATTACAACATCAAAGAGCCCCGGAACTCGAATCTGTGATGAAGCTTTCGTGGCATCTTTTGTGGACACTGTGTTGTCCACTTTTTTGATGTCAAAGTTTCATGGAAGAATAATTAATTTATGTTCAGTGTGGCTCTGGTGTCAAGAATCTAGCTGTTGAGATGGTTGGGGAAGGTGGGTGGAAAAGACTATCAGCTGAGGGGCAAACTCGGCGAACGTGACAAAAGTGGTCAAACTCAGCAAAGCTGTGAGAAGGCCTCAGCAAACAGCTCGACTGCAAAATCAGTTGCAGCTGAATTCCGCTCTCAAAATGTTACACGACATGCACTTTTCACAGCTCCGGCTGAGCACCGTATGGCTTTACATATTCTTGCGCAAGTCTGCAAAACCGGTTCTCGCCCTTAACATGTGTTGATAAGCATAGATTGCGAACCCCTCTCTTCGTTTAAGGACGCCCCGCCCAAGTAAACAGAAACACCATGAGCCCCCTGCTCCACTCCGTGCCAGGTCGGATTTCCGCAGTAATCTTTCGAATGGCCTTGCCACGCTGCCGAGCTCGAATGCGCTAACCCCAACCAAAATGGCAAAACCAAGAGCCCCGCATCCTCAGCGTTTGGCCACCAACCCGGCGGCAGTAAAAAGACCACCTGAATCTCGTAACGGTAGTCGATGATGCCTTCGGAAGGCCTGGCACGGGCCCAGCAGGGGCTGCGGGGTGGAGAGTTTTTGTTCAGAGCGCCGAATACTGCATTGGCATGTCGCAGTAGTCCCGAGCACGAACCCTACAATCTCCTGAGGGAAGCCAAGGCAACCCCCCCCCACCCCCCCGAGAGAACAAATTGCAAAAAAAACACGTCCCTCCTGCGCTAAGCTCATGTTGCACTCAACACCGACCTCATCTCTTGCGCCACGTAGAAGCCCCCACTCTTGCTTTCCACGAGCTGGATCGCCCGGTGCATGCCGCACTGCTTGCTGCACCTGACATGTCGCGCAAGCAGTGGCTTGAAAATTGAATGCATGGTAGGCTTGCGGCTCCAGAGTTGGCACGTGCAGCACACCGTCTTCCTCCCAGGGCCTGCATCAGCAAACCAAATTGCGGCTGGATCGCACAAAGGAAGGCAGCCGGCCTCGCTGTAACGATCAAAGTGTGGGTACATGCCTTTGGCAAAACTCACATGAGAGAGGTGGGCGTGTCAAACACGAGCGCTCAAGCTGGAACGAACTTGAGAAAGGGGCCGCTGGCTGGATCATGAGAGACCCAGGTACAGCCTGCAGTCCGGCATTCCAACTGCGTCTAGGTTGGTCTCAGTCTACGCTGGTTTCAAGGCGCGGAAAGGGGTATTGATGTTTGGGGAGTGCTTTGAGGGATTGCTTTCGCTTTTGGTTCTGGGCGCCAAAACCTGCATAAGGCTTGTTGGAGCCTCGGCATTTTGCTGAGTCGCCAAGCTTCAACATGAGTACCATGTGTAGAACCCAAAGCAAACCTATCGGAGTTCAATGTCACATTTTTCAACGGGGCCTGTGACATGAAGTAAGCAACATGAAGCAGAAGGATGACATGTGAGGACGATGAACGACGCTCCGCCCCCCGCTCCACTGTAAAATAAAATCACAAAGGCCACCCGCCCAGATGGGAGCAGGGTCACTTGCACCTTTTTGTTTTAATCACTTGCGTCTTTTATTTGGTCAATTGCGTCTTCTTTTTTTGGTCACTTGCGCCTTTTCCAATCATTTGTGCCTTTTTGATATCCCCCCCAGCCAAAACGCAGGAAAAATCGCAAAAACCAACAGAACACAAATGTGATCACTTAGGCCTTTTTCAATGCTCCCCAGAAACCATGAAATCCATTGCAGAAAAACCACCCCACCTCCCACCGACACCAGGGGCACAAGCCCCCCTCAAAGAAAAAAACATCCACCCCTCGCACCCAAATCGCTTTCTGACTAACCCAAACGAGCTCATTGCTCGTTTGGATTGCAAAATGAAGCAATTAAACCCCCCCTCCGCCCCCCCATCCCAGCAACATCAGCCCCCAGCAGAAATTCCAGCCCCCCGCAAAGCAGAAAGTCTGCCAAGCGACCAAACCAAACACTGACGCAAGCGAGAAAAAATAGCCACAAGCGACCCACGACGCACCCAGATATGGAAACGGCTTGCGACAGAAAACTCAGCTCCCAGAAGAATTGTATGTTGTAACGGCTGCCACTGCCTAACCTCGCCGAGCTCAGGGATCTGCGCTGCTCTCTCCGCAGCAAAGGAAGGCTTCCGGGCTAGATTTGTATCGGGACGAATCTCAAAACATGATTTTCAAGGGACCTGGCCACCTGACCTCCCAGGACGACACCACCCATTCCTCCAAGCCTCCTTTCCCAGAGTACCATGCGATTGCCAGTAGCTTTTTTGGATGTCCGCAGCAAGTACCAAGCAGTAAGAAGCAAGTAGGAAGTGGTAAGCAACTAAGTAGAAAGTAGCAAGTAGGAAACGGTAAGTAGTAAATAATACGTAGTTTAGATGTCATCTCCTGGATACAGCACTGCCCTCCCACGAAACACATTAATTACAGCCTGGTGCGACGTCACTACGAGCCACTGCATACAACACAGCCAGCATTCTACGGGGTCTTGTATATTCACCGAAGCAGATCTGATTGGCACTTTCATCTGCACGGGGCACAAGACAACCAGCATCCAGTAATTTATGGGGGGTTTTGAGAATTGAAGAGTGAAGATTCCCAAAAGAATTATTGTTCAAGTCGCCCTCACATTTGGAACCTTGTGGGGGGGAGCATTGAAGACTGGAGAAGCTTTCCTGCAAACATTGAAGCCTTCCAGTAAAAAAATCGACGTGATGTATTTTGCTGCGCGCTCCTATCATATAACAATATAGATGCGCTGCGCCTGTCTCAGCCGTAGGAAGGCTGCGCTATCAATCGCCATGGCGTCAATGGCAAGTACAGGCAGACACGTGGAAATTAGTTTTTTAATCATATCGAATAGCAGCGCCAGGACTAGAGGCGCAGTACAGAGACCAACCCTCTGCTATGGGCTCACCAAACCCACCCATACGAGTACAAACTGGAATGCATGCTTCGAACACATACTTCGAGCAAAGTTCAAGAATGCAAAAGCAATATGGCTATCAAGAGGAAGTGCATGGTCTATGCTACCCAACACGCGGCGGGAATGGCACGAAATCTATTTGCGGCATCTTGTCTCCGGAGCCTCGTGCCCGAGGCTGGCGCCTTGATCAAAGAAGCTGCGCCAAGGCCCCTCGAGTTTGTTGTAATGGAATGGAATGGAAGCACGAACAAAGGAAAGAAGGAAATTAATGGCTCTCTTGTTGCTGTTTCATTTTAATAAAAGCATGCTTCATTTCTCTTCGTTCCATTCCATTATCTTTTATTAATTGAAACAGGACAAGAGAGAGAAATGAG